>APFE031365369.1:0-43588 GCA_000404065.3 Pinus taeda
AGCCTCCCGTCCGACCCAACACTACTCGTCAGATCACCTCTTTCTTCAGTACACTTCCCTCAGCCCGAGGAGTTAAGAGATCAACCAGCGAAGATACCGATCAGGCGAGCTCACATATATCGGCAAACCCTCGTTCAATTAAGAGGAGAAGCCCCTTGCCTACGAGGACCCAGCAGCAGAACCGCGCTAGACATCTCCCTGCGAGGCAGTCCAGGATCATTAGATCACGGAGACAACACAATGGGAGGCAACCAGTGACCACTATTTCAAGCCAGCAAACCTTATTGAACTACCCACAGTTCTCCTCTCTCGACCTCGGATGTTAGGAGAATCGGACTCCCACATTCGCGTCCCCAGGGTCTTCTTCACCAGTGATCCTGCGACGCAGTCTAGAGATCAGTCGGCGAGGTCGGGATCGGAGCTCCATACGCTCTCCCCGACCCGCCTCGTTTTTATTTTCTATCTTTCTTTCAGTATTTGTCTTTATAAGGAAACCATTTGGTTCTCCTACTGGGCACGACCCCCTTTTTGTAACCGACAGTCCCTTTGACCTACTTTGTGGTCATTAGTTGGACATTAATAAAATTATCTTATCTCCATCAAATGAGCTATCCCAAGGTGGAATTTGGTCCTAGTTGCCATTTTTAACACTCCCTCTCAACTAGGGAGAATTCCACCTACCAATCCATCATCAATAATCATGCCATCTTGTCATCATGTACCATCTCTATCATCTCATCTCAGCTCTGTTGAACCATGATGTAATAATGAAGAAGAATTGATCGAGAGTGAGTCACAAGACCTTACCACTCTCCATTGACAAAAGTCAATCCAGAGGTAGAACCTCAATTAATCCCATATCAAGTTGTTGAACACCATACATCCTAGACATAGGGAGTACGATAGTACACGATACATCCATCAGTAATGCTATGGTCCTTGTCCACTTTTCCCAACTCATTGGCCATATGAGAGGTACTTCCCATGAGTCTCGGAGTACATGGGTAGGATGTATGTTGGGGCATTAGTAGGAGAAGGTGAACCACTCATCTGTTGAGAAATCAATGCTAGTAGAGTTAGGGTTAGATTTCTCTTTCTTGATAATTACTTGTGAATTATGTTGGCTTCTTTTACTTGTTTGTTATATTATCTTTCATCAACCAATTACCAAATTGTGTATGAAGATCACAAAAACACAAGACAAAAGATGTAGGCACTCTACTAGGGCAAAAGCCCTATCTATGGGAAAACCCAGTCAAAATCTCTTCCTTCAATAGTTTTCTTGAGACTCTTCTCCTAGACACAAACCTCCTCCAACCACCAAGTCAACCTCTCCTTCCAGCAACTTCGACCTAGATCTTCGACCTTGATGCTACAACACTTCGACCTAGCAAATCCTGAATTTCAGCCTTCCAGCAATAGAATCTTCGACCCAACACTTTCAGGATTTCGACCCTTCCAGCAGTAAACTTTGAATTAGCAACTGGCCTAGTAACTTCGCATAAGAGAGAGAAAGAGATAGCCCAAAAACTTCGACCTTGATCCTTCCAACACTTCTTCGTCTCTTCTAGGAATTTCGCACTTTTTCTAACTTCTTGTTCTTGGATATCGAACTTGTGAGAGAGATGCTCCAAATGAATTTGAACTGCTTGTATATATAGGCTTTAAGTGAGGTCGAATTGCCCTGTTTGAGGCTGACTTGGTGTGGAGGTGACAAATACCTAATTTGACTCAATAATAAATCTTTTTACATGATTCAAAAGCCCAAGAAGGGTCTCATAAAATGTACAATGACTCTAATGACTCAATATAAATCCTAGGAGTACACAATGGGGACTTTGACTAATAAAGGATGACCCAAGCATGAAACCCATGCTTTAATAAGTCATTGTAAATAATAATAAAAAAATTTCTTTTTCATTCTTTTGACAAGTGCATTACATAATGACTCAAATACATTTATGAAGACCGAACCTAGTTACATTTTTCAACACTCCCTCTTAACTAGGGAGGTATTCATAATAACATATACAAAGGAAGATCTCAAAACATATGAACTATGGAGAGTTTAGGCACCACAATGCCATGGACTAAATTCCTGACAAGGGAAATCAATCCAAGACCCTCCAACAGTTTAGGCACTCACGGTGCCATGGACTAGATTCCTGACAAAGGAAATCTATTTGTGTGGGATTAAGATGGACTAAAGCTTTCAACTTCTCTAGGTACCATTAGACTTACTTGCTAACCATCAACCCAGGGATCCAGGTGCGTATCCGAGGTCAGAGCTCTATGACCAACGCCACCCTCCCTACTTCGGGATCTAGACATCAACACATAATGCCGGCTTGATGTTCTCCCTGACAATGTTTCTCACACACAAAACCTCAACAAATCTCTTCCAAGCTTTTATCATCATCAACAAGACCATCAATATCTACTAAACCAAGCATGCTTCTAAGATATTCAAACTTCTTATTAGGAAGAGACTTTGTTAGTATATCAGCTACCTGATCGTCTGTCGGGACATATTGTAACTTCACGATCCGATCCTGCACCAAGTTCCTAATGTAGTGGAACTTATTGTTGATGCAACTTTGATTATCACAGTTTATCACAGTAGGACCCATAGGCTTCTCGAACAAATCTGTCAAAAGCTTCCTCAACCATACAACCTCCTTTCCTACTTCACATGCAACCACATACTCTGCTTCAACACTATTCAAAGCAACGTGATCTTGCTTCTACTAATCCATGAGATCATGGCGGATCCCAAACTAAAGCATCCACCAGTAGTGCTTCTTCCATTGGTCTCACTACCACCCCAATCAGAATTTGTGAAACCAATCAGCTTGACTTCCTTGCTATCGTATTTTAGGCAATGATGTATAGTGCCACGAAGATATCTCAATATATGCTTGGCAGCGATCGAGGCTCCAATTGAAAGTGGCTAAGAATGTTCAGAACAAAACATATATCCGACCTAGTATTTACCAGATACATCAAAGAACCCACCAACTTACGATAGGAGGTAGGATCTACGAGACTTGAGTCAGAGCTCCTCAACTCCTTTAGATTGGTGATCATAGGAGTTGTCATGGGCTTGGAATCCATCATCCCAAATTTCTGCAACAACTTGATGATATACTTTCCTTGCTCCACATATATCTCCCCAGGTTTCTGCCATACTTTCAGACCTAGGTAATAATGCATCAATCCTAGATCCTTCATCTCAAACTTGGCTGCCAACATCTTCTTGCATTCTTGTATCCTTCGCTTCACACCTGTAATGAATAGATCATCCCCATATAGTAGAATAATGATTGACTCATTATCCACAACCTTGATGTAGAGATTTGGATCAACGGTACTTTTCACAAACCCAATTCTTAGAAGGTATGCATCCATTCTTGCATACCATGCCCTAGAAGCTTGCTTCAAACCATATAGGGCCTTCTTGAGTCTACAAACATGAGTGTCTTTGCTATTTCAGGTTGTTCAATGTATACTTCCTCATCGATGGTCCCATTCAGAAATGTTGTCTTTACATCCATTTGATGGATATTCCATCCCATTGTAGCAGCCAATGAAAGCAAAGATCTAACGGTAGTATACCTTGCGGTGGGGGCAAAGGTTTCTTCCTAATCTATGCCTTCCTTTTGAGAGAAACCCCTTGCAACAAATCTAGCTTTGTATTTGTCTATACTTCCATCAACAACATGCTTGATCTTGTAGATCCATTTGGAGGCGACAACCGATTTGTCACTAGGTGTAGGAACGATTTCCCAAACCCCATTCTTCATGATGGATTGATCTTCATCCCGCATTGCCTTCTTCCATACTTCTTGATGAGCAACTTCTTCAAATGTAGATGGTTCAACTTCAATCAATTTTGTCATATATGTAGCATATCCAAAATATCTTTTCGGCCTTTTACTTTCTCTAAAGGTTCCTTTTGTAGCTCCATGTCCTTCAATATCTTCAAGAGTAGCTTTTCACCAATTTGGCCTTTTCCTTGTGTTCGGTATGATCACAGGTTGAATAGGCTCACTTGGTCCTTCTTCTTGAATTGTAGATGGATTGTCGTGTTGTACTTCTTCTTCTTCGAATATTGGTATATCTTCGCCATCATAATCAATAGGAATGTCCTTGGATCTTTTGTAGGCATGATTTTCATCAAATATAACGTCCGTGCTTACTTCAATATGTCTTCCTTTCTTGATGTAGATTTTATATGCCTTTAAGGAGAGATTATAGCCAACGAAGATCCCTTTGATGCTTGTAGAATCTAACTTCTTTCGTTTGTCCTTTGGAACGTGGATATAGGCAGGACTCCTAAAGATTCAAAGATGGTCCACAATTGGCTTCTTCCCTGTGAATGCTTTTTCATGTGTCATATTCCCAAGAATTCTATGAGGACTTCTGTTTTGAATATACACTGTTGTCATTGTTGCTTCTCCGCATAGAAATTTTGGTGAGTCTTGATCAAGGAGCATTGTTCATATACCTTCTTCAATTGTCCAATTCTTTCTTTCGGCTACTCCATTTTGTTCGGGATAGTAGGGAACAATGACCTCCCTCTTAATTCCGATTTCTTTAAAATATGTAGTCGATTCTTTAGAAGCATATTCCCCACTATTGTCGGATCTCAAAGTCTTTATTTTTCTTTCGGTTAGGGTTTCCACTAAAGATCTAAACTCCTTGAATTTCTCAAATGCTTCATCCTTTTTCTTGAGAAGGTAGAGCCATGTCTTTGTAGAGTCATCATCAATGAATGTTACATAGTAAAGATGACCTCCAAGTGGTTTGTCAGACATAGGCCCACGCACATCAGAATGAATGAGGTCTAATATTTCTTTAGACCTTGTTTCACTATTTGAAAATGGTTTTCTTGTATGTTTACCCAAATAACATCCCTTGCAAACTCCTTCATGATCATCTTTGATATTGGGGATGCCATGAACTAATTGATTTAGAGTGGGAATGACCTTGTAGTGTAGATGACCATATCTTTTATGCCATAGTTCAATGGGATTAATTTCCATATGAACTAGAGCTTGAGGAGATGGTGTTATGACTCTATATAAGCTTCCTTCACGAACTCCAATGACCCTAGCTTTATCAATGCTTGAATCTTTTCCCCAAACCAAAACCTTTCCATCAACGAAAGAAACTCTATCCCCTTTATCTTCTAAACAAAAAATCGAAAGAAAATTCTTTTTCAAACCTGGAACATATAGTATATTGTTGAGATGTAGCTTAACTCCATTTTCCAGCTTCAAAGATGTTGATCCCAGGTCTCAAACATCATAGCTTTTGTTGTCTCCTAATTCCACTACATGAGAAGATGGTTCCTTTGATAGAGTGTGAAGTTGTTTACTCTCCCCTTATCATATGCCTTGATGCTCCATTGTCAATAGTCATGCATTATCATCATTAAGTGAACCTGTAAGTGCAACCAAGAACCCTTGACTTTTGACCTTGTTGAATAAGTAGAAGAAGATCATCCAGCTTCCTGCAGTATTGAATCCCATTTTTATCATAGAGGGAGTACCCATTTCCTTCAAGCCAGTAGAGTGATCTTCAGTCTTCCTTGATCTTAGCTCTGATACCATGTTGAGAAATCAATGCTAGTAGAGTTAGGGTTAGATTTCTCTTTCTTGATAATTACTTGTGAATTATGTTGGCTTATTTTACTTCTTTGTTATATTATCTTTCATCAAGCAATTACCAAATTATGTGTGTATGAAGATCACAAAAACACAAGACACAAGATGTAGGCACTCTGCCAGGGCAAAACCCTTATCTATGGGAAAACCCAGTCAAAATCTCTTCCTTCAATAGTTTTCTTGAGACTCTTCAACCTAGACAGAGACCTCCTCCAACCACCAAGTCAACCTCTCCTTCCAGCAACTTAGACCTAGATCTTTGACCTTGATGCAACAACACTTCGACCCAGCAAATCCAGAATTTCGGCCTTCCAATAGTAGAATCTTTGACCCAACACTTCAGAATTTTGACCCTTCTAGCAGTAAAACTTCGATCCAACAACTGGCCTAGTAACTTCGCATAAGAGAGAGAAAGAGGCCCAAAAAATTTGACCTTGATCCTTCCATCACTTCTTCTTCTCTTCTAGGAATTTCGCACTTTTTCTGCCTTCTTGTTCTTGGATATTGAACTTTTGAGAGAGATGCTCCAAATGAATTCGAACTGCTTGTATATATAGGCTTTAGGTGAGGTCTAATTGCCTTGTTTGAGGCCAACTTGGTGTGGAGGTGTCTAATACCTAATTTGACTCAATAATAAATCTTTTTACATGATTCAAACACCTAAGAAGGGTCTCATAAAATGTACAATGACTCTAATGACTCAATATAAATCCTAGGAGTCCACGATGGGGACTTTGACTAATAAAGGATGACCCAAGCATGAAACCCATGCTTTAATAAGTCATTGTAATAATAATAAAAAACTTCTTTTTCATTCTTTTGACAAGTGCATTACATAATGCCTCAAATACATTTATGAAGATTGGACCTAGTTACATTCTTTAATATCATCCTGCTCATATGCCATAGGAGAAGGTGAACCACTCATCCTATGCATATGTTAATAGTAGGGGACGGTGAATCACTCACCCTACACACGTGTCATCATGCATAGGGGAAGGTGAACTACTCACCCTACACACATGTCAACCATCATGAGGTATCATAGGGGAAGGTGAACCACTCACCCTGTACATAGTGCACCAATAGGGAAGGTGAACCATTCACTCTATGGTCGCTCATAGCTCCAAGAAGTACCCCAAGACCCCAGGAGCTCCTAGAGCGCAGTGTCCAACTCAAGCGGGACCCTCATAGGAGGGTTTTTCCATGACTCCAAGTCTCTCTCGGAAGGCTAAGAATTTGACCTTCCCTAAGGGCTTCGTGAAGATGTCCATGACCTGCTCATTAGTCTTGATGTGTTGGAGCCTTATTGCTCCCTGTTGTATCATATCCCGAATAAAATGGTACCTAATATCAATGTGCTTGGAGTGATCGTGGAACACGAGATTCTCTGAAAGGCGAATCCGACTTTGGTTGTCGCAGTAGATCACGGTGGTATCCAGGACATGCTCAAATAGCTCACTAAACAGCTTCCTCAACTAAACAACTTCACAACAGGCCATACTAGCAACAATGTGTTCAACCTCGCCGGTGCTTAGAGCAACTGATTTTTGGTTCCTGCTCATCCAAGAAATTGAAGCAAACCCCAATGAGAAGCAACATCCAAACGTGCTCTTACGATCCACCACACTGCTAGCCTAATCAACATCAGTGTATCCATGTAACCTCAAATTCCCGACAGTATATCTCAATCCATAGTTGATTGTGCCTCCGAGATATCTCAAGAGATTCTTAGCAACAATCTAATGAATGTGACGAGGCTCGATCATAAATTGACTCAATGTATTCACAACGAAGCATATGTTCGGACGGGAGTTTACCAAGAACATCAGGGCCCCCACAAGTTGTCGATACTTAGAAGGGTTTGCCAATTCGAGCCTTGCACCACTTCCACATAGCTTCTTGAAGTTGAGTTCCATTGGAGTAGACACAAACTTGCAATCCACCATCCCACATCTCTCGAGCAACTTCACAATGTATTTTCCTTGAGAAAGGAAAATCTCACCTGGCTTTTGCTAGACCTCTAGGCCTAGGAAGTAATGCATCAGACCTAGGTCCTTCATCTCGAACTCGGAAGCCAACTCCCTCATCCATTGATAAATGAGAGGGTCTACACCTGTCAGAAAAAGATAATCCACATAAAGAGCCAAAATGAGAGGCTTGTCCTTTTCAACCTTGAAATATAGGTTAGGGTCAACATCGCTCCTTGTAAATCCCAACTTCATAAGATAACTATCAATCCTCTCATACCAAGCCCTAGGGGCTTACTTCAACCCTTAAAGGGATTTCTTCAACCTGCATACCTATGTCCTTCGATCTTGTACTTCGAACCCCTCGGGTTGTTCTACGTAGACTTCTTCCTTAAGCGAGCCATGCAAGAAAGCAATTTTAACTTCCATTTGGTGTAGGCTCCATCTGTGAGAGGCAACGAGAGCAATAATAGATTGGATAGTGGTGTATCAAGCAACTGGTTATCGATGCAAGTATCTCGTCATAGTCCACTCCTTCCTTTTGAGAGAAGCCTCGAGCAATGCACTTGGCCTTATATTTTTCAGCACTCCCATCAACTCCATGTTTGATTTTGTAAAGCCATTTAGAAGTGACCACAGACTTGTCCTTGGGTCTAGGAATCACATCCCAGACATCATTCTTCGTGATTGATTCGTACTCCTCATTTATCGCATCCTTCCATACTTGGTGTTTGACGACTTCTTCGAATGTACATGGCTCTGATTGAGCAATAGTACTCATAGCAGCGAAGTGCCCTTGATCCCTGTTCGACTTCTTACTTTCACGAAATGTCCCTCATGGAGCAATATGTCTTTCAACATCTTCGAGAGTATCTTTGAGCCACAAAGGTCTTTTCCTTGAGGTAGAGGGATCACCAAGAGGTGGATCAATGGGATCCATCGGTCCTTCAACATCAAGCATTGGTTCATCTGGCGGAGATTCATCTTGTTTTCCTGCAACATCATCATTGTCCTTCCTTGGAATAGGGAGATCTCCGGCTTTCTCAAGGGCATAATCTTCATCGAAAGTGACATCACGGCTTATTTCCACTTCTATTTGACTAGACAAATAGATTCTATAAGCTTTTGAAGTTTCACTGTAGCCCACAAATATTCCTTTCTTCCCAGATGCTTCTAACTTGTTTCTTTTCTCTTTAGGCACATGAAAATACATGGGACAACCAAATATTCTAAAATGAGAAACATCAGGTTTCTTACTAGTGAAAACTTCTTCAGGTGTCTTGAAATCCAATGCTTGATGCTGGCTCCTATTTTGAACATATACAACAGTGTTGGCATCTTCTCACCATAAGAACTTTGGTAGGGCTTGGTCATGAAGCATGGCACATGTGGCTTCTATGATTGTTCGATTCCTTTCAACAACTCCATTTTGCTTAGGAGTAAATTGAGTGGAGGTTTCCCTCTTAATGCCAACCTCTCTACAAAAGTCATTGAATTCATTTGATTCATATTCGGTTCCATTATCGGTCCTCAATATTTTGATATTCTTCCCTGTTTGATTTTCAACCAAGGCTTTGAAAGAACAAAACCATTTGAACACTTCATCCTTCTTCTTTAAGAAATAGATCCACGTTTTGCGAGATAAGTCATCTAATAAAATTGCATAGTATAAGTATCCTCCTAATGATGTTACAGGAAACATACTAGATAGATTAGAATAGACCAATTGAAGGATGTCGGTAGTTTGACTTTTACTTGAAGGGAATGGTCCCCTTTTAAGTTTCCCAGTTGCACAACCTTGACAAACACCTTCATGATCTATGTTGAACTCAGACATACTTGTGACCATCTTTCTTACCCCATGTAAGGCTTTGTAATGAAGGTGGGCAAATTTTTGGTGCCATAATTCAGATTGAAGAGAAGTATCGCAAGTCAAAGCTCCCAAAGGACTTCCTCTAACTTGATAGAGACCTTCAACCCTAAATCCAAGTGTAAATGCATCTTTAGTGTTTCTTTGCCAAATATGTACCTTTCCATCAATGAATGCTACCTTGAAGCCTTTATCTTCCATCACATAAATAGACACCAGGTTCTTCTTCAAACTGGGTACATACAATATTTCTTGTAGATGAAGGGTTTGACCTTGATTTAAGTGAAGAGTGACAGTCCCTATCCCTTTCAGGGGGTAGGTGGCATTGTCTCTAGGTATGATGTCCAAATTAGTCTTATTTTCAATCAAATTTGAGAGGGCCTCCTTGTACCTAGTGAAGTGCCTTGAGGCACCACTATCAATCTACCAATTATCCAAAGTGTCCGGAGGAGAGGCAGTGGTGAGGGCGGAAATAAGATAAAATTCTTTTTGTTTTTCTACAACATTAGTTTCTTCATACCTAGAGTTTCTCGTCCTTTTGGGAGGTCGACCATTACCATATCGAGTAGTAGGAACATTCCTCTTTCCTTTATTGTTGAACCTGTTGTTCCTTTGATTGTCGTCGCCTTTGAAATTGTTGGGATTGTTGTTGTTGTTGTCGTCATGCCGTGGAGTATCCTTCTTGTGAGGACACTCTCTAGCATAGTGGCCAAACATGTTGCAATTGTAGCACCTTCCTTTTCTTCCTTCTTTGAATCCCTGCTTGAATCCTTGGCCTTGTTTCTTTGGACTAACATTGTTCTTCCTCTTTGCATGAGCAGAGAAAGCAGCAGGTTCATTTCCATTTGAAGGCTTGTCTCTCTCCATCATCCTCGTATCTTCTTGTGTGCATCTAGCCAATAATTCATCGAAACTAGGAATCCTGTCATTGTTAAGAATAGTGGTGTTAAACACATCCCATGCTCTTGTGAGACCTCCAAGAGCAATGAGAGTGAGCTACTTGTCAGCAACAACTTCTCCAATAGATAGAATATCATTCTTGATTTCTGTAATCCTCAAGAAGTAGGATTGGATAGACTCCCCTCTATACATCTTGATGACCTTCAACTTGTTCTTGAGAAATAGGATTTGATTTGCATTGTTCACTTTGAACATCCCAACCAGCTTATACATCTCCTTAGATATTTCTAAATCAGAAATACAAACAGTGAAATGCTATTGAATAGAGTCTATAATGATTCTTTTAACTTTGACCTCACCTTTCTTGTATTTTGTCTTTGCAGTAGTAGGTGCATTTGAAGGAGGTTACACCACTCTTCCCTTTACATAGTCCATATCATCATTCTCTTTCAAAGTCAAATCCAAAGTCATCTTCCATGCATGATAGTCGGATTTGTCCTTGAGCTTATCCTCAGATTTGAAGTATGATGTAGTCGCCATTGAAGCTAGACCAATATTCTTGTCCAACAACTCTTTTCTTAGTGATTGATTTTCTCTCTCTTGCTTGATCTTTGTCTTCACTTGGGCTTTGATACCATGTTAATTTTAGATGACAATGGTATGTTCTATGCTTAACACAATTACTTCAATGTTCCTTTAACAACCCAATGACAATTTCCAATTTAGATTTCCAGTAGCAATCACATTAACCATTAATCACATTGACAGTAAAAGTAGATAGAACATGAAACAAAATGCAAAAAACAAGCCAAGACAAGAGGACACCAGATTTGGCGGATGCCAGGGAAAAACCATAATGTGGGGAAAACCCTTTGATCGATTCTTCTTATTATTATATCAAAATGTTCAGCAGAGAGAGTATAAAAGTCAAATTGACTTGCCCAATTCAAAGACAAAACAACCTTGACAATTTCTGCAGTCAACTACTGTCAAACTTCAGCCCTAACCAGAAAGTCAACGCTGGTCAAAACAACAATAAATTATCCTCAAAACAACTCCGTCTTCCCCAGTCATTCTCGACCTCCAGCAGCGGTCAAATTCAGCCCAAAACAGTCACAGAATCTGTGGTCAAACTTGGTCAACCTGTAATTTTGGTATGCGGTCAAAGCGCACAGAATGCCTTGGTTTCTATGCTAAAAGATGCGGCCTGCTGAGACAGAAATAACCCCAGAAAATCGAAGTGAAGTGATGCCTGGAAGGTCACAGTCAATGCTGGTCAAACTGCAGATTTTTTTTTGTGTTTTTCGGCCCTGTAATTAAGTCTGAAATTTCATCTTCCTTGATCCACACGTGTGAGAGAGAAGAGTTCCCAATGTTGTATGAACCAATGAGAGAAGGAGAGAGAATTCGTGAGTGATGAGGATGCCAAATGAGGTGAGAGGTCACTTGTATTTATACAAGTCGTTGAGGGTGAAGTGACACATCCATTGAGCTTCTTGAGCCTACATGTTGATGAGGCCGACTTGGACAATTTGCACATGTGTGGGCATAAATTCAAAATCACACTTCCGAGTGTCTAAATTGGATGATCTTTATATCAATTTTGGTCCTCTTGAAAAGAGAAATTTAATGCAATCATCATCTCCATCAAATGAGCTGTCCCAAGGTGGAATTTGGCCATAGTTGCCAATTTTAACATTTTGGAATCATATTATTGGATATGCTTACCAAACATGGACCCCTCAATCTCTCCACATCGATCTCCACCTATTGATGTTCAATTAAACTATCCTCAAAGTGAATCAACCCAACAATGTCTTGAGTCTTGAAAACAAACTTTTTAGGATAAAGGAGAGCCCTTCCACGCTAACACTCTCAAGTCCTTTCAAGTTTTTCCTTCAAAGTCCCAAGGTCCTTTCGAGAGAAAATACTTGTCATACTCAATGTATGATCTTGGAATTACAGGAGCTTGACAATGCATTGGCCTTGGGGTTTTCGGCTCTAAATTGGGTGCTAAGCTAAATCACAACCTAACTTGTGGCTTGAGAAATTACACTTGATCATTTTGGCAACACATTTCTGGGCCTTCCAAATACTTTTGCAAATGAAGGACCTAGAAATCTAGAATCACTGAGGGGAGCAATTATATCAGACAATCGAAAAATGTCATCTACTTTAAGCACATGCTGAGTTGAATTAAACAATAGTACTTGCCATGGAGAGGAACCCTCAAGACATCTTACCGCCCAGTTAGCAACAAGAATGCTACCTAGTGAGGCAACATCAATAAGGCGCAATACCCCCTTCTGTTTGGGCATAATGCATTTGAAAATTTGGATGCCCAAATTCCTACTGCAACAACTGATTACGTTTCTCCTATTTGTTAATTACTGAACAAATTATTTACTGTTTCCTACAATAAACACTGAAACGAATACACTATTGCCTTCACCATTTAAATAAAATGCGGAAACAAGAAACTGAGCAAGAAAGAAATACATAACACATCTACATAGTTGTTTTTGGACAAATGTCCTTGGAAAAACCCATTGTGGGAAAACCAGTGCAACGTTTGAGGGTTTTATTATTAAGCAGTGGTTTTTCTAAATACAATCTCTAGATGCCTTGCTGGCTATCCAGTACGGAGAATATCACTAACAAAGAGATGAGTGAGATTACCTCACACTATCACTAGAGATCCTGGCTGATCCAACCACTGAATGGACAACCCCTGGTTGCCTCTGCGTAGTCTCTACGCAATCACTGCGTAGGCCCTGCATCATAGCTTCTGGGGTCTGCGTTGCTGCTCCTCGCTGATCAATTTGCCTTTGAGATTTCGACTTCTGCCCTCCCGGTCTCACACCCCGGCTTCCGGCTCCATAAATCGATTTTATCGAGCAAATTTATGGATCCCTCTAGGCTTTTGTGCTGCCTCTGTGTGGCCTTGTGCCAACCTCTCTGGCTATGTGCTACTTTTGTTGGATCTCTCTCTGCCTCCTCTGCTGAGTATTCCTGGATCAGGAGAAATCTCCAATCGGAACTATCCTTGCCCCTCATTGTAAAAGATCACTTCGAATTCCTCTTCGGAAGTTGCTTTGCTTCTAAAATTCAATCTTCTGATCTTCACTCGATGTGTTCTCCAAGTGCCCATCAATGTCCTTCTTATAATCCTCTAGTTGAGAACCAACGACCCATATTAGATTTTAATCAATAGCTCAGATCATTTGGACTCGATCTCCGTCTTCTTCTTGAAGTTGCACCCACAGTTTAGATTAATACCCATTAATTATTTTAATTTCCTAAGTTTAGACTTAGGGACCCATTAAAAATAATTAATTATTTTAATAAAACTGTCTCTGGGTGGAATTTCCCAAAACGATTTCTGGGTATTGGAGAATGCATGTGTCTAAGTCTCCCTGCAAAATTTGAGACTTAGAGCACATCTGATGCTACCAGAAATCAACACTCCCTCTTAGCGAGGAATGTGCTCTAGCAATGCAACCCGCTGAAGCATCACCCTGTTCTGTAACATCTCCCTCTACGCTGCTGATGTCTGACATCACTGCCCATCAACTATTGCGCAATTGTTGCATTTGTACTGCTGCTGACCTTGCCATTGTCAAAACTGCATCCGTACTGCAACTCCCTCTGAAATTCTGCATTTGTGCTGATGCTGGCACTGGCATTGCCAACTGCCCCTGCATTGCAACCTTCTCCAACTGCTGCTGCTACTGCATCAACGACGAAAAAACATCCAAAATTACTGAATATGTGTTTAGTATGATACATCTTGTTGCTGGAGTTTTGACTACTGCTAGTCTCTGCGCTGACCCTCTGAAGCCTCTGTGCTGCTACTGACCTTTGCTCTGTGCCAACTGCATTGTTGTCAACTCTGCTCTGCGCTGCTCAGTCTCTGGCGCTCCTAGCCACTGCAACTGTCACTTCGATACTCCTTTGCACCAACTGACACTAGTCCATCCTGCTACTACTGATCTGGGTTCTCGTAGCAAGGTATCGATCCGAGAGGTGGACTCCTCAAGGATCCTGCCCATTTGCAACACTTTCGAACTACAACTCTAGATCTCCCCATCTCCCTCCTGGAGACATCTGGGCTGTCATGGCAAACTCCTCCTCGATCTTCGCAGCTGCAACCTTCGGATCATGCTTCTCATCCTTGTCCTTCTTCCCGAGAGGACACTGTGTAGCGTAGTGACCGAATTCACCACACCTAAAGCATTTAATCTTCGAGACGTCCTTCTTCTGCCTTCGCTGCTCCTGCTGCCCCTTGGATGCAAGGGTTGCATTCTCATCCTCCTCCTTGGGCTTTGACCCACTGTTGCTGCTCCGTTAAGTTTACACTTGACCAAGTCTCTCCTTAGCTCTTCCTGCTTAAGAGCTGCCCACATTCGATCCCAGTCCGGCAAATTCGCCCTGCTCAGGATGCTCTGGACAAAAACTTGCCACCCCTCTGAAACTGAATTCAAGGCCAATCTTACCATCTCGAAAGCTTGAGGTGTTGACCCTACAGCTGCCAACTTGTCTCGGGTCTCTTTAAGCTTAGCAAGGAACAGATCGATGCGTTCCCCCTTCTGCATCTGTGTGGATCTCATTTTCCGCTCCAAGTACATCTTCCGCTGCTCGGAAGATCCTTGATATAATGTCGACAAAGCATCCCACATCTCCTTGGCAGTCCCTCTGTTAGCGATGTGACAGACTACATGATCCTTCACTCTATCAAGGATCATCCGCTTGGTCTTCGCCATCTCTCCCTTGTACTTTTTGAGTGGATCTGGATCCGTGGGTTCATCTACCATGCTGTCGACGTAGATCTTGAGAAAATGATCATCCAGAAGGCACGACATCCTTGCCTTCTAGATCACATAGTTGGATGCCCCATCCAACCTATCCTGATCTATGAATCCACTGGCTGCCATCTCTGCCAATCAAAACAGTTGAATGTCCTACTCTCTCCTCTGCGTTGTTGTTGGGCTAGCCTATGCACTCCTTGCTGGAGTCAGTAGATATGTTGCTCCCTGCCGCTGCTGAGCTAATGAGAATTCAAATTCTTGGCTAGGAATTCACTGATAAGGAAATTCCCTCAAGTGTCTCTATTCTTCCTTCTGACGACTTTCTGCCCAGCAACTGCCTACAGAAACTGCTTCTCAACAAAAACCCCTCTTTGCCGAAGCTACTGCTGCGTTGCTCCCTTTGCCACTGACAAATTTCGATCTAGAAATCCTACCTCTCTCTCGACTCACTCAGAGAGAAATTTTCCACGAAAACCTTGCCCTCCTCACTTGGACTGCGCAATTCCTCTAGGGATTCGATTTGTTGCCTATGCAACACTTCGACTTCCCTTCTTCCGGAAGAGCCCAGGTGACACTTCAACTTCCCTTCTTCCTTCAGCACTGGGCTCTTTTGACTCTGCTCTCTTGTTTCACCTGCAACTCTGATACCATGTGAAAATTTGGATGCCCAAATTCTTACTGCAACAACTGATTACGTTTCTCCTATTTGTTAATTACTGAACAAAATTATTTACTGTTTCCTACAGTAAACACTGAAACGAATACACTGCAGCCTTCACCATTTAAATAAAATGCAGAAACAAGAAACTGAGCAAGAAAGAAATACACAACACATCTACACATTTGTTTTTGGACAAATGTCCCCGGAAAAACCCAGTGTGAGAAAACCAGTGCAACAATTGAGGGTTTTATTATTAAGAAGTAATTTTTCTGAATACAATATCTGGATACCTTGCTAGCTATCCAATACAGAGAATATCACTAACAAAGTGATGAGTGAGATTACCTCACACTATCATTGGAGATCCTCGCTGATCTAGCCATTGAATGGACAACCCCTAGCTGCCTCTACGTAGTCTCTACGCAATCACTGCGTAGGCCCTGCGTCATAGCTAATGGGCTCTGCGTCACTTCTCTTGGCTGATCGATTTGCCTCTGAGATTTTGACTTCTGCCCTCCCGGTCTCACACCCCGACTTTTGGCTCCAGAAATCAATTTTCTCTAGCAAATTTACGAATTCCCTTTGGTCTTCTGCATTGCCCCTGCGTGGCCCTAAGTCAACCTCTCTGGCTCTTTGGATCTCTCTCTGCCTCCTCTGCTGAGTATTCTCGGATCAGGATAAATCTCCAATCGGAACTATCCCATTCCCTCACTGCAAAAGATCACTTCGAATTCCTCTCCGGCAGCTGCCCTGCTTCAGAAATTCAATCCTCTGATCTTCACTCTATGTGTGCTCCAAGTGCCTATCGTTGTCCTTCTTATAATCCTCTAGTTGAGAACCATTGACACAAATTAGATTCTAATCAATGGCTCAGGTCATTTGGACTCTATCTTTGTCTTCTTCTAGAAGTTTCACGGTTCACCCATAGTTTAGATTAATACCCATTAATTATTTTAATTTCCTAAGTTTAGACTTAGGGACCCATTAAAAAATAATTAATTATTTTAATAAAACTGTCTCTCGGTGGAATTTCCCAAAACGATTTTTGGGTATTGGAGAATACATGTGTCTAAGCCTCCCTGCAAAATTTGAGACTTAGAGCACATCTGATGCTACCGGAAATCAACAATGCAGGCTTCCTATGGAACCATTGCAAGACCTCTCTTCTTAGTATTTGGACCGAGAAAGTGACTATAGATTCTACTTCAACTATTTGAATTGAGTCTTGCCAAGGAACCAAGAATAAACAAAATGTGGGGCCCTAGAGGATTCTTGAGATGACATTCAACTTGCTTGCAAAAGGAAGGTCTTTGAATTGCCAAAAATGACACTTGGACTAAAGCTTCTCAAGACACGAATCCCATATAAGTTATGTTGTTAAAAAATTAAATATCTATATATAAGTTACAAACTGTAATGCCCCTTTTTCCAGACTTTTCTATTTTTATTTTTCCTATGTGGTTTGCGGACCTTGGAGATCAGTGTGTCCATGAAATATTTGTACTAGGCAGATCCACCAGAAAGGATCACTTCCTGTTAACCCAACCACGGAGCTTGACCCTAAGAGTGTCGAGAGAATTGAACCTGTGACCTCTCAATAGCAAAGCGCTTCCCTTTTTTCAGACATTGAGAAAGTAGAGTATTTCATTAGCTTGGGTTACAATTAAATTTAATTATGGGCTATGGAATAATTAGTTAATTAAAAGTGACTAAAGAAAAAAAATATCATAATTCACTTTAATAAAAGAGGAAATAGACCTATGGTATTTACCCATGGTATCCTGATAGCCCATGACTATTAAAGGAGACGAGAGCTCACTCCTTAGACATGCATTTGAGATTATTGTTTTGTTGTTGTTGAGTTGAGTTCTTGAAGCTTGTATGGGTGAGAGCCCACATTATGTAGAGGGTTAGTTTTGGTGGTCAGTGGTCCACCCTAGCTGATCTAGTGCGGAAGGGTTTCAGTATTGAGAGATATACACTAGCCACTCAAAGAGGAGGGATCAATTCAAATCCGGTCATTAGGCTTAACGTGAATATCGTGAGGAGAGGTCAGTCAGATCTTTTGCAAGGGCATAACGATGGAGGAGCTATCGTGAGCCATTTCGATATTTGTTGGTATTTGTAACAGGTTTTGAGAACCATATTTAATATAATAAGGCTGAATTTTGTTGAGCTTGCTACTATTTCTTGTGTTAACTTTGAGTTGCAACTCTTTTGGGTTTTCATATTGCAAAATTTATTTGTTGTGCTTATAATTTCATGGTGCAAATTGTGCAATTTGATTAGGTTTGAATAAGGAAATTTAGGGTCTAATGTTTTGAAGCAAAATTCCAGAAAAAAAATTGTCAAATTTTTGTTTTTTGTTTTGTTTGGGATATTACAATGGTATCAGAGTTAGTTTTCTTGCCAACCTGAAATGTTTTATTTGAGGAATGTTGTAGCGGGATCTGGCCAAAATTATGTTGAGTGGATACACAAAGATTTGTACAGCCGAGTTTATTTGTAGAAGCTGAATTTATTTTGCTGGGCCCTATTTCTCTTGTTCGACAAAATCTATGTTGTTGGGCTGAATTTCTCTTGCTAAGCTGAATTTATTCTGCTAAGCCAAATTTATTTTGCTGGGCTGAATTTATCTTGCTGGGCTAAATTCATTTTACTTGGCCGAATTTATCTTGCTGGGACAAATTTATTTTATTGGGTTGAATATATTTTGCTGGGTTGAATTTACTTTGCTAGGCTGAATTTCTCTTGTTGGGGTGGATTTATATTTTATTTTTCTTGGCCGAATTTATTTTGCCGGGCTGAGCTTATTTTGCTAGGCCAAATTAATTCTATTGGGCTGAGTTTATTGCTGCGAGGGGGCCAAGTTCATTTTCCAGGGTCGAGATAAAAAGGGGAGGAGGATTATTAATTTGTTGGATTGAGCTGACATTTTGGGTAAGCAATTTTACTAGGTTCTATCTTCGAATTTCATGTAATTATTCCTTTGAGAATGCCTTTAGTAAATAATGCCAGAGTTTTAGCATTTTAAAGTTTGGGTTGCATATTGTTTTAATTGCTGATGATTTTCATTATGAAAATTTTGAATGAATTTTTATGGTGTTTTTCAAGCAAAATTTATGCCATAGAATTTTGAAACAAAACCCTTGAATTTTGGGAGGGATTATTTGATCACTGTTTTCATATTTAGCAGTTCTGGAAAGGGGAAACCATAGTATTCCTTAAAATTACCAGACGAATTTGAAAATTTGCAAGTTTATTGGCTCATGGATGTTAGGTGGAAACAAGCCTTATAAGGCCTCACAAATGCCATAATTAGCTTGGTGAAAACGCTGCAGCAGATCGACAATACATCTTTGGGTAATGGCGTTCTGATGGAGCAAAGAACAAGGTAGATCAACAAACCCTTCTTGAAAGGGGTCCATATTACTCGTCAACAAAAGCAACCAAGGGATATAGAAAGGGAAGTACGAAATTGGTTGTTTGTACTTGGATCAGATTTGAAGTTTATGGAAATAGGGGATGTCCTCTCTAAATTAGAGTTAGACGCATGTTGGTCCAAAATAGCACAATCTGATTGGAGGATATTAAGTTGGGTAGTGAAGCCATCGATGGTTGCCTTGATCCAACATAGGTTTATGGAACATCCTTGTAAGGAGGTAAGACTTGCAGTTGCTTCTTGCTTCTGTGAGAGCATAAGGATAACTGCTACTGTTCCCCCTTACAACGATGACGTCTAAGAAGGGTGTTACAGCTAATTGTGGAGACCTTCCAAGGATTGCATGATATCGAGGACCTTATCTTTGTTAAGAAACTCAAGATCTTGGATATGGTGGCCAAAACTAGAATGTGCCATTATGATCAATCTAGATTGCAGAAATTTGATTTTCTAGATATGCCACTGTTTCTTCACCAACATCAGATAATATCATTCGAGCATTGTAAAAGCTAGCATGCAAAATATGTTTTCTTTGATTTTAGGTGATGATGATTTCATTTGCAAGCAACTGCAATCAAAGGTGTTGGCTATTTGGAGGAAAGAGCAGGTACCTGCTGCTCATGAACTCTCAAGAAGATTGATTGAGCTCAACCTTAAATGGTTCAAAAGGCAACTAACTGAGAGAGAGCTAAATTCAATGGGGTTGTAGGTCACAGTTATGCCAACAAGAGTAAGAACCAAAAGGGAAGGAAGCAAAATTGTCCATCACAGCAGGAAGGGAGGACAGCTGGTCACTAGTGAGAAATTGGTAAAGGAAAAGATTTCTTGCAGTCAAAGGGTCCTAAGGACAAAAGAATAGGTGAAACCATGGAGCGTGGGTTCAATGCTATACCCCAAGAAGAAAACATGTTTTCTGATGAGGAACCAGTAGAAGAATAACGAGCTGGTTAAGCACAATCCCCATCATTTACACAATAGGATGATGGAAGTAGTGACACCTAAGATTAGATGGGTGAGATGAATGGCTACGAAGAAGCTGTGGATTTGTAGGAGCTTGCAAGAGGCCTCGTAGAAATAAAGGAAAAACTCAAGAGGCTAAAGGGCATAATATTGAAGAAGGAAAGTGAGCTTGAAGAATGGAGGATTAGGAATGCAAGGTCAATTGTTGAGATTTTCTGTATTGAGGAGCAGTTAAAACACCTGAGAGGACAACAACAAAAACATGCTCTTAAGTTACTCTTAATGAGAGCAGGAGGTGAGACGTACAACAACCCTCTTCAGAGGTACATATGTAAGGCTTGGAACACATGGAGTTCACAATTGCAGGGAAGTAGAAATGTGAGTATTGAGCAACCTTGGACATTATTTCTCATCCCACATAAGGGGAAGGTGATGGATGGATGGTACAAGGAAGCAAGAATCCAATCTTGCAGGGTGTTAGAGCAGGACAGTAAGTATATCGGGATGTAAACTCAGAAGTTAGAACTATGGCATAGTGGCATCTCAATTATAATCAGAGTGGCGCAACACCAGCTTGGTGGTTTATTTGAAGAATTGTTGCTGACTGGTGGGAGAGGCACTTTTTGGGAAGTCATGGACTCCAAAGATGTTGTGGTGGCATTTGACATTTGTTATGACAAAGAACGCCAACAATTAGACTGGAGGCAGATTATGAGTTGGCACCCTATCACATGGGAAACTTATGGAGATTACTTCTAGCCAAGGGTACAACACAATTGGAGTGTTCAGATATTGGGGATTCCAGATTCCCTATTTGGTAGTGGGATCTAGAAATTGGTCCTGGCATACATATTCTGGATTCCCTCTCAGTGATGCAACAAGATTTCTTCAGATTCATTTGGGATCCTGGTATCAGGGTTAGAATTGCTTGGGGTCAAGCAATTTTGGAAGGGAGGATTTTAATGTCCCTTTTTCTGGACATTGGGAAAGGAGAGTTTCTCATTAGCCTCGTTTACAAATTAATATTAATTATGGGCTATGGGATAATTAATTAATTAAAAATGACTAAAGAAAAAGAAATATTGTAAGTCACTTCAGCAAAAGAAAAAAAAGACCCATTGTATTCTAATAGTCCATGACTATTAAAGGAGATTAGAGCTCACTCCTTAGACATGCGTTTGGGATTTTTGTTTTTATTGTTGTTTAGTTGAGCTCTTGGAGCTTGTATGGGTGAGAGCCCACATGGTGTAGAGGGTTAGTTGTGGTCGTCAGTGGTCCACCCTGGCTGATCTAGTGAGGAAGGGTTTCAGTATTGAGAGATATACCCTAGCCACTCAAAGAGGAGTATTAAATTGGATCAGCTCATTGGGCTTGACATGGAGATCGGGAGGAGAGGTCAATCAAATCTCTTGCAGGGGCATAATGTTGGAGGAGCTATTGTCAGCCATTCAAATATTTGCTGGTGTTTGTAACAGGTTCTTAGAACCATATTTAATATAATAAGGATTAATTTTGCTGATTTTGTTACTATTTCTTGTGTTAACTTTGAGTTGCAGCATCTCTGGGTTATCATATTGTGCCAATAATTTCATGGTGCAAATTATGCAATTTGATTGGGTTTAAGTAAAGAAATTTACGGTGTAATTTTTTGAAGCAAAATTTTGGAAAAAAAATTGTCAAATTATTTTTCGGGATATTACACAAACTAAAATGTTAAGTATTTATGTATTTTAATATGCACACACTTGCACAAATTTAATGGCTAATTCTGTCTCCACATTTTTTTTTCGAATTTACATTCTTGTTGAATTTGAACACAAACATGAACCATGTGACTTTCATAGTAACTTGTATCTGTAATCCATTGAACTATTCTTTTGGTTGCCTGTGGACATTGTTAAATTTTCTCTTATCTTCTCTCTCTCTGATGAGATACCCAATGAAGAATGGCAGAAGAGGACATGCCGGGTATGTGGGAAAGGACAGGTGGAGACTGAACAACATCCCAAGAGAACCAATCTACAAGTCACAATTTGGGATACGACATCCCAAGAGAACCAATTAGAATACATGTCAAGGCAAGCCATAAGAATGCTGTGTTCTATTGACAAGCTTGTGAAAGCTGCGAAAGCTTTATATGGGGCTTTTGACATGGAGAGGGGAAGGACAAACACAGATGAGTATTCCAAAATTTCCTTGTACATCTCTCTTTCCACCCCTTAAGTTTTTGATCTTTAATATCTCCCTTGAAAATTTCTCTTTGACACCAAATGCTTAAAAAAGTGATTGAGAGGATTACGTACTTGATCTGCGACAACTTCAACAAATTCAAGTTTATGTGCATGTCATCTGCGTGCACTGTTTGGGGGCAATACTGGGACCATGAGTGCATAAGATCTTCTAGATGGCTCCAGTGTTGATGCTAGGATTTCTCGTAATCTAATTTTTTAAAATTTCATTATTCATTTTTATGAATTATTCTGTCCTTGTGCTGGCTGTTTCTCACAGGCCAGAAGCCTTCAAGAAACAACAGGAAGAAATACTGGTCATTTATTGAAAAATAAATTTCTTGACCAGAAATGAAAAACGGGAATTATAAACAGCATTTCTGTTGCTGTTTCCATTTTGGATGGGGCACAGGCAGAAACGGCCCCTCAGGTATTGTTTTTGTTAATATTGCTGGTATGCCCAAGTAAGAGTAGCACAAGACAATGCAAGAGACCAATGACCATCCCTGGACGAAGCTAAAAGAACTTTAGGTACATCATCAATTGTTGGCTAAAGAACATTGTGGATCAAAGATGCTAAATCTTTGGACCTCACTGCTTATTTAAATTTTATTTCAGCATTAGTTAGACTCAGGAATAGATTCTGAACTTCATTTTTTATACCCTTCCACTTTTTGCATTCTTGTTTGTAAATATTTTTCTGTGAATATAAGATGTATTTTTCAAAAAGGAAAAGAAAAATGAGGGGCACAAGACACAACACTGAATTTGAGAATAGTTCTCTTAACTGGCAATTATAATTTGCACTAAAGGTGGTGATACTACTTTACACAACATCAAGTGCCTTCATCAGAGTAGCATAATGTTTACCTTGGCATGTATGGGTCTTTACCAGAGTACCATGCATTGGGATTGTGCTTGCATGTCACTGAAAACCTGATGCCTGCAAGGGGTGGTTAATGTTTATCTGTTGCTTGCGAGCATTTTTAATTTTGTTTAGTTGTTCAAATATCAACTGGTTCAGTCAACAGGACTGAGCTTTTCCCATGGTAAACATTTCTTGTGATAACTTTCAAGGGATGGTTCTAACAGTTGTACTTAATCTTGTCTTATATTGTACCAACTGTATATTGTATGTACGATTGAAGTGTTTTGTGATTATTGTGTACGGATTCTACTGCTTGTTGCATTTGTTGCAAGGTTGTATTTAGCATTGACATGCCAGCGATGCAGAACAAGCCACAAACATTTAGTTGCCTCTATTAGCTGTTCGAATGGCTTCCGTGCAGATGAAGCTTTAGTCTTAATGCTCTCTCTAGTTGTAGGCCAACATGTTATTCATTTTTATTCTTATCATGGTTTGGAAATGATCCTTTATTGGCTAATCAAGTTTCAATTATTTACAATTTATTAGTATTATGCAAGTTTAATGGAACAGGTTGCTATGCTTGATTTATCAGTGACTTTGCATATCTGTCTTTGGAATAATGATTAGTATGGTTAATTTTTATTAATTGAGACCTCAATACTATGCGTTTGCATGTAAAGCCACATCGTACCCTGAGGCGTTGCGGGTGTTAGAGCAAGGCCTCTCTATCTTCCAAGGAGATGATGCATCAACTGCTAATGCTGCAGGGAGGTTGTTACTTGCAATGGCAACACTTAATGTAGACAGGTGAGATATAGGATCATGGTCTATAGTTTTATTCAGAATCTTCTCTTTAACATTTCCGTGTTTGCCAATTGCAATATGAATTTCAAGCAGCTTAGATGAGGAGAGATGTTTCTTTTTTTCGTTTCTGTTGGTGGTAGGCTGTAATTTGCAAACCTAAAGCGTTGATTAAATTTCATAGAAACAATAGTATAGGAATCATTATCCATTTTAAAGTTCCCACTATAGTAAATGACATGGCTAGCTTAACAGGCTTTCTCAATTTCTTTGTTTCATCCTAGGTGTACTGTGGTTGAAATAAAGATATGTGTTCCGTTTCTCATCCTTCAACTGACTAGGCTTCAGTATGATTGAAAATCAGGAAAACTGCTTTCTGAAATATATGACCCACAATCTGGATCCTAAGTATCGTTGGGTCTAGACCCTAAATGGGTTTTTACAAGCTGAAATATTGTAGCCAAACTATACATTAACCAAACCACTTGTCTAAGAACCGACTTTTAATTTCATTCTATCCAGTCTTTGCCTGGAGAATGTTTTTTTCATTTTGAAGTACAAGGTAAATTAATTAAGATATAATAAATGTAGAGACCTCACCAAAATCTAAATTCTAACAGTTATCTATGAATTAAATAACACAGATACACACAATCTCGGTACCCAGCTCCAGAATACTTCAAAATCGAAGCACTTTGGCCCCCGTGCCCAAAACCTTCAAGAACAGTTGCTCAATTCTCAGTTTCGATTGAATTTTCCTCCATACTGCGCTTCACCCTTTCACTTAGAAATATAACTTAAATTTTCTTTTGAGTTAGGTATTTAATTAGTATGCATACTAATGCAATACTTGCGGTGCATGCATATGTAGCTATCATATGCATGCCTCGTATCCATGCTAATATTCCATTTTGCACAGAATTCAAGATGGGTCATTACAATAAAGTGCAACATGACATTACTATCTTGCTTCTTTTCTGTTTTAAGTTTAAGGGAATGATATTTTGATATTGAGCTTTTGATTGACGAAAAAAACTTGAGATTATGATCTGAGACATCAATTTTTTTTGGAAAAGGCATCTTATATTTATCATTAACAAGTAGATATTTACAAAGCTGAAATTAAAATTAACAGAATTTTATATACAGTGGAATCTTATATACTTTTCCTCAGCGCTACTAAAGAAGAAATAAAGTCAGAGTAAGCTAGGGCATCTAACTCTTTGTCATCCTTTATTAATAGGTAACATTTGGCAGACAATTGCATACATACTTCTTCCCGTCAAGAGTGACAAAAAGAGTGGACTGAACTGACCTTATTTGAAAACGCATAACTGCACCATAGCTTCCAGATGGTAAATAAAGCAGCAATATGAAGGCAATCCCAAATGCCCATGAAGGGCTAAAGTACTATGTAGTATGGACTGAGAGTATTGCTACATCATTTACTACATTGTTTGAAAATATTTCTAATTTTCATATTCAGAGGGCTTAATGTTTGATTAACATATGGGTTGTTGGTGCAGAGGAGACATTAGATATGCTATGGAAAGACTGAAGCAAGCTGCTGATATGACATATTCATCGATAGAAATAAGAGGTAAGTCATCCTTAAAAAATTACGTGTGAAGCTACTGAATGCAAATGGATGTTACCGGAACAATTATATTGGATCAAACAGTCTGAATTCTAATGAACTACAAGTCACAGCAGTGTAGATATTGGTTGTGGCTTCTGAATTGCTATAAAGAGGTTTATCTGATCCAACACTCCTTTCTCAAAGAATGTTAAACTTGTAATTATAAATCTGTTGGGGCTCCTTTTAGAAAAGCAGTGAGGTGATCGAAAAGTACCATTAATGAGTTTCCTACTACATAGGTAAAACTATAAACAAACTTCTGTTCTCATTTTCAGGAGGTGGTATTCTATCTATCAATTGCCAGAAAATTACTAGTCCTTTATTCTGTGATGTAACTTGTAGTCATCATGGGATGCCATAAGCTTTCATAAGAAAAAGGACTAGTCCACAATGTCCAAAGGACACAAAATTTAATATAATAAATGTGAATGATGAGATCTTTTTTTTTTCCCGAAATTCTTGGTGGAAAATGCAGACTATATTAACAGAGAAAATTCATGTTACAAGAATAATATACAATCAGCAGCAAGTCTATCTAAAGGACAAAAGAAAGGCCTTTAGCTTTGACAATGCTTAAAGCTCACAATCTTTCGCATCTGTCTGAAGAAAAATACCTTTAGCTTTGAACTGGACAGCTACATAAGCAAGGAGACATTTTCAGCAGTAGAGATTAAAGAACAAGGAACCACAAAAAGCAGCCAGCATTACATCTAAGGATCTAAAGAAGATACAAGGAGGATTGCCATACTCTCTTGAAATGTAGAGGGCCAACTGAATAAACATCACCTATAAGAGCAGATTTTGAAGAAATTTTGCTGTACTGAATGTGATGTCTGGTGTTCAATTTTTTTTTTCCCAACTACCCTGACCATATTTGCGGGTCCAGAAGATTTTCTGAATGGTTTCCACCCAACCACGGTGTGGGCATATATCATCTATGAATCCAGTCCTAGACAGTCCCTTCTTGGAGCTAATCCTTGATGGATCAAGAGCCTAGGAAAGACCCTTAGTCTATAAGAGAGCCTGAAGGACCATATAATGTGGACGCTGTCGATCCATTTTTCTTGTTCTTTTGAAAGACCTCATCTTTTGTTCAGGGTTCCTTGAAAAGAGAAAGGTAGACAAAGAAAGTCATGCGACTTGCAATTCTTATATCTTGAAATAGGCGTGTTATAGCACCACATTCAATCTTGCTGGAGAGGTCTTGGAGTAAGCATATTCAATTTGTATTGCTCATCAATTGGCTGGCATCAATTTTTCAAGTTTGTGGATGGCTCACTGATCAGAGTGGAGGAGCCCATAATTGTGTGAAAGGTGAAGCCAAGTCTCCCTGTCCCTCGAATGATATTTCTCTAATTCTCTCCAAGAGATGCATCATTTTTAGCTAGTGTTGTCGCACAAAATGTCTAGGCACCACAACAACAGCTCAGATCAGGGGCTGTCACCTTGATCCCCAATCTCTCCGTTTAAGCTATCTCCCAATAGCAGGTTAACGAGGGTAGACCCTATGGAAATGGAATGAAGGAGACCTAGTTGGGAACCAACCAGTTCGGGAGATATAGTGAAGCGACCAAGTACTTGTTTTATATTTAGCAAGACTTATAGGATTCGATTAGATTTAAGGAATTGATACCAGTACCTTATGGAGTCAACTATCTTGCTATGAAATTTAAAATCAAGTAATTGACTAACAATTGCTGCTTGGATGAATAACTATCTTATATGAAGTGCAGATCCTAAAACTAATGTGAGATGCTGGAACCTTGGTTAATTTTAGTTAAATGTCTATCTAAGTTTAAAACCTTCAATCCTTTCTATACTGAGCCTGATTCCGTAGTACGTGGCAGAGAGAAGATAAGTAGAAGCACACTAAAGTGTGATTAACGATACCTCTCCTGAAAATCTAACATACCCGATGCCTCCGGTGCTGCAGATAGCTGTGGCTCTGACAACTGCAAGGTCACTGTTTTAAGTATTATTAAAAGCAGGCTTCTCAAACAAAGATGGATGGGTACCTATCTTATCGACCAAGCTTATGCTTGGAAGTAAATTTTAATTATGCAGAACTAACTTAATATGCAAATGCACGAGATGATTAGAAAATGCAATGAAGTTAGATTCAAGGATGAAAAATGCTTATGCCACGATCCGCTTCAGAGTTATAAGCCCAAAAACCTTTAATTGGCCAAATAAATATTCATCTCACTACACAAAAAGCTGAAAGATGAACTTCTCAGCGATATCACATTATAATGCTCAATTAAACCACAAACTTATCAATTCAAAACTTTTTAATACAATTATAGCTCAAAGAGAACAAAGCTTCTTCACAATTTAATATCAATGCCAATAGATACTAGAAAATACTCAGTTTAAGAAACAAAAGATATGCAATTTACCATAGTTCCATGAAAGAGTGCTTAAAAATTACTTGAAAAGCTCTCAAAGATTTTAATATGCAATATCCAATAATTCAAGCAACTAACACCACGCTTAAAGTTAATTAATGACAAGCAATTTAATAAATGTCAAGCATAAGAAAATGTTCAAAACCTTAGCATGCAAGCAATTTAATAAATGTCAAGCATAAGAAAATGTTCAAAACCTTAGCATGCAAAATACTTTAACAATTAAATTTCGAAAATTTATTACCATGTAGAACCATGAAATTCAAACGCTAAACACTTAACAATTCGAGAATTAAAATGATTTTTCTTAAGTGACCCCAATCTAGAAAAAAATTTCTTGCTTTCCTATAGTCAAACTGTAGAGATGATTAAAAAATATTTAAATGTGTTTTGACTATAGAGATTTTCTTTTTTTTTTGGTTATCCCTTAAAAGATTTCGCTTTTAAGATTTAAAAAAAAAAAAAAATCCCAAACCCTTAACACAAAAACCCCAAAAAGGAACTTTAGAAAAACATAATTATTCCTTCGGCAAATTTAATGTGCTAAGTTTTATGAATAAAATTTTTAATGTGGCAAAAAGTTTAATTTAATTTTTAATGGGCCAAAGGCCACATAAAAAAATTCAATTTAAAATATTAGAGCCTTATTTTTTAAATTTTTTTTTTTTAAACGTTAAAAAAAAATCAACAAATGAAAAATGATTATTTTTATTTATTTATTTTTTTTAATTTAATTTTTAGTTTTCTTTTGGATTTAAAGAAAGAAAAGAAAAGAAAAGATAATAAAGGAAAAGCAACTCATTAAAAAAAATCAAATTTTTGTGTTTGTGAGACTTTAACCCTAACAACACACAATTTAAAAAAAACAAAGGGAAGAAATGAAAGCAAAATGAAAACACAAAAGTCGAGGGAGGAGCATAGGGTTGCAGGTTGAAGGTGGCGGAAGAGAGATGTAGGGACGCGAGGAGGAGGATTCGAGTGAAGGAGCTTGGGCAACTGCTTGGAGAAAGAGAAGACGCATGAATGGAGATACGAAGGAGAGCGAGGGAAGAAAGGAATGGAGGAAAGGATGTGCAGACAGAGAAGAAAGGCAGCACGGAAGAGAGACGACACGGGGCAGACAGGAGAAGGGTTAGGGTGGTTGTGAATAGAGGTAGAGAGGAGCTGGGCAGACATGGATGAGGGAAAACAGGTAGCCGACAGAGAGTAAGAAGATATGGGACGCGAGAAGGGAAAGGAGCTCGGAAAGAAGAGGGATGGCAGTGTGGAAAGGAGGGGAGCACGCGGAAAGGAGGGCTGTGAATAAGGAGAAGAAGCAAGGAAACACGTGAGGGTTTGCAGAGAGAGGAAGAACCAGTTGAGGGAGAAAAAATGCAGAAATATGAAGTAGAAAAATGAGGGCAAAGGGATAAACAAGGAGAAAACGCAGCAGCAGAAGGATGAAAAAAATTTTAATTTTTCCACAGAGGAGAAAAACACAGCAGAAAATGGTAGCCCAAGAATCCCATAAATTTATTAAAAAAATTGAATATTTTTGTTGCCCAGAATTTTAAATTTTAAGCCAACATATTTATGCTTTAAAGTTTGCTCTTAGAAAAACTTCAGATCTGAATTTGAAAGCCCTCAGACTGAAAATTATTTTGAATAATGTCCCTGCAAAATGGTATTGAGGCTAGATCTTGCCCTCCAGGGTCTAGATCTGGCTTCAAATTAATTTTTTCCTTCAGATCCGCACTTGCAAAACAAAATTAAAAAATACCCAGATCCCAGATATACAATAATGAATAAAACTCTAGAAACCCAAGTTAGAAAATTTTCAGATCTAAAGAAAAATAATTTATAGATCTATGCACAAAGGTTGCAGATCTATCAGATTTGAGGAGTATGAGTCCAACTTCGCTCCTAGATCCGATAATCTAAGGCTCTTACTAGCTAGATCTATTAATTTTTCCACAAAATATTTAAAATATTTTGAAATTTTAGGGAGGTACTAGCCCAAAAGTACCCTGCAGAAAAATAATTTATCATTAGATAAATCTTGGAGCTTATATCAAGTAGGCTGTTAAGAAAATATATGCTGAAAGTTCACTGGTCCAACTGAAGACTATCCCTAAACGTTCAACGAAGACCTGAGAGATCTCCCACAAACACTAGATCAAACATCAAACCAAGTAGAGAAATAAAAAACAATAAAATTACGAAGAAATAGAGATACCTGCTACTTCAATCAAAATTAAAAATGTTACACTAGATCCAACAAACTGAATAAGATACCTGTATTCAAATTATTCTAAGAGAGCTATTGATTTATAGTTTTCACATAATATTAAGCAGGAATTAAAACAATGTTACCATAAATTCATGAAGAGGAACACCACCGCAAATTGAAACCCCAAAGACTTTTGTATTAATTCAAAAAAAATATACGAGAGAACTTGAGAGCTTAGTGCACGATTCAAGGATCGAATGAAAAGACATACTGACACCGACCTCTAATTTATAGGTAAAATCTTCAATGGCTAGTTGGCTTGATCTCTGTCAAATTAATCTCGACGTTCATAAAGATTTAATTAATCTTTAATCATCACCGTCGAAATTATTTAATTTTTTGAAGAAAAATCGAATTTTTCAGATAATTGATTTTTAATTAACTCAAAATTAATTATTCTGAGCCAATTTCCTAAAAAAATTGACTTTGACTTAACCACCAAAGTCCAAGGGTTCAAAATTTCTTGATTTCTTCAATATTCCCTTGGCTGGGGACCTCCAAAAGTTAACTTCTTTAAAACCCACGAATTTCACCATTGAAGAATTTAATTTTACCTAGGACACCAAATTAATTAAATTTCTGGCTTAGGATTTAATTTAATTTTGCTCGAAAATTTAATTAATTGACTTATGAGGGGAGTAATAATTTTTCCAACCCTCAAATATTTAGCCATGGTGTCTAATTATGAGGGACCATGCATTAAATATTTTTTACTTGAAGATTTTACAATTGAATACATGAAGGGGGAACACCATCGTTATAGACCCTGAACAATTACCCATTTCTCCGACACAAAATATGATCTAGTAAACCAAGTAATCTGTAATAAAATAATCTAGCCAATTAACTAGGAGTATTCCCAAATTACTTTTATAGTGACTCGATAAAAAAATCCACCCTAGCTTTGGGGTGAGGTTGGAGGGAAAAACTCTGCCAATCATTTGTGTCTAGAGACACAGATGAATCAGCGAAACAAAAAACTTCCTTAGGTAGAAATCGTCATCAAAATACTATGTTTACCTAGGTTGTTACATATATGATGGTCTTACTAAGATCATTTACATTATAACCATGTAGAATGGGTTTACATCTTTAACAAATTGTCGACTGATGATGAAATCTGAATGATGCGAACACTCGAACATGATAGATCCCTTTTGTGAAAAAAGGGGTGTACTGCTATGGGGTCGTTGACATAGAGCGGTCAATAGCTAGCAACCTAGGAGGAAGTCTTTGATAGTGAGTTGCAAAAGAATTTTGAACCTCTCCTATAGCCAATCCAATGCCAAAAGAAACAAGATGCAACCCAAGTCACAGGTTTCTTGTTTTTTAAGTTTGGAGTTAGAATTTTTTTGAATTTTAAAGTTTGCTTTAAATTTGCCTTAAATTTAGCACATTTAATATCAAATTTGGTTTGTAAAATTGGCAGGGTAAATGTGTTGATTTGGGGTAGCATCGGATGTGCTATATCCATGAAAATTGGTGGAGAGGCTAAGGCACATGAGATCTCCAATACCCAAAAAGCGTTTGGGCCGATTCTAAACAGTTTGGGAGATATGAAAATAATTAATATTTTTAATGGAGTCCCTAAGTCTAAACTTAGGGAAAATAAAATATTTAATGTGAATTAATATAAAACTGTGTTTAGAATGGGTCCAAAAGTCATGGATCAAGCCAGATCTAATCTTAGTCGTTGATTAGGGACTTAATCTCGGCCATTGATTTGTCAATGAGAAAAGTATAAGAGGAGGCTTGAGGGTTTCTTGGAGAACACACCAAGAGATCAAGATTTCGACCTTCTAGGGCTGGGTTTGCTGAGAAAGTTGAGAGAGTGATCAAAGTTAGAGTTGAGGGGTAGTGAATACAGAAGCAAAGAGGCAAAGATAGCACCGGGAGGATCAGCGCAGTAGCCAGAGAGAGGGACGCAGAAGCAGCCAAGGGTTCACGCAGAGCCAGCTAGGGCTCACGCAGAGGCAGCCAGGAGCTGCGCAGTGCCTCAGAGGGCCAACATGGGTGATGCAGAGGGCCAGAGGACTGACACAGTGCCTCCAGAGGCTGACGCAAGCCAAGCTACAGTGACGCTGGGCTAATGCTGGGCCAGAGAGAGGTTGACGCAGTCCCTAGAGGCTGATGCTGGGGTTTTGTGGGGCAGATTGGAGCTGTGGAGTTGCTGGAGTGTATATTCGAGGTTTCAGCTGAAATATCTGCTTCCGAGTAGAGAGGTTCTATTGCCGAGATTTTTCTCTGTTGGGTGAGCCGAATTTGGCACCCAGATTGTATTTTGAAACTGCTTAATAAATCAAACCCTCAGATAGCTGCATTGGTTTTCCCGCATTGGGTTTTTTCGGGGACATTAGTCCAAAAATAACGGTGTCACTTTTATGCGTGTTTCTATTTCATTCAGTTGATGATTTGTAACATGTTGAGCATGTACTTGTATTTATTTCAATTATTTACATGGTAAATAACTTGTTAATTAATAGAACAAGTAGGTAGGAATAAATCAGTAAAGTGCATGAAGGGTTTCTAACATGTCAGACTTAGAAATTCCAACAAAATGTTCTGTCAACTTATCTATAGAGGAGGCTGATATAATTGTAGAATGTAATTGGGCTTTCGAGAATGGAAATGAAGGGTTTTTTTTCCTTTTAATCGAACGAGAATTAATGTATTTACAAAATCATAATTTCATAAAGTGAAAATAAGTACTTTGTGATAAATGACATTTATGTTAATGTATTTATACTATTAGGTAAGTTAGGTGAGTGGTACTTAATGAGAATAATGGGACTTACTAGATATATATACGATCCCACTTTATGTAATATGATGCATATTGATATGATATATATCTCTCATTTAGTTTCTCTCAATTGTCTTTTACATATTCTCTATTATAGTTTAACATTGTATTAGAACCAAACTTCCCTTTCCAAAACGTCACAGCAAAATGGGGTAGCAGAGAGGAAGAATTGGTCAATTATGGAGATGGCTAGGTGCATGCTGAAAGTGTGTCATGTTAGTGATAAGTTTTAGGCTGAAATAGTTCACTAGTTCAGACAACAGTATTTTTGTTCAATTGCAGTCTGACAAAGGTTGTTTGTGGTATAAGACTCCTAAAGATTTTCGTCAAGAAGGAAACTGGAGGCAAATTTTTTCAAATTTTTTCGTTGTTTGGCCTATATGCACATGTACCAAATATTGATATAATTGGAATCCAAAAGTAGGAAATGCGTATTTATTGGGTATAGCATTGAATCAAATGCAGACAAATTGTTTGATCTAGTTTAAAGGTTGTTCTAGGTAGAAATGTAATTTTTGAAGAGAGACCTCAACATGTGCACAAATCCGAATGGAAAGATGAAAATTTACAGGGTGATGGTGAAGACCCTAGATTCAAAACTCCTATCACATATAGGAGGTGAAGAAGAGAGGACAAAGAAGAGGAGGAAGAAAAAATAGAACTGGAGTTGGAAGCATAAGATGGAAATGAGTCCCGAAAAGATGGCAGTCAATGTTAGAAAAGGGTAAAATGGTTCTATTAGATTCTTTAAGATTCAAATCTAGATGAGATAGGCCAAGATGAGAGAAGAACAAGGTCAAAACCACTCCAATAGGTAAATCTTGCTTTAATGAGTAATATTGTTCATTCTTACGATTTAATTGTTTTAATGAGGCAAAATAGAGACAATAATGGAGAGATGCAATGTAAGTAGAATATGTTGCATTCATAAAAAACAACACTTGGAAGTTATTTGAAGCAATGTTGCGAACATCTCGATAACATCCTGATTTTATCTCGAAATCACAATTTTTTGGCCTACTTGATGTTTGCCGATTTTTAAAGATATTTTTATTGTATCTTAATTTTGCCGATGTTTGCCAATTTTTACTGATATATTCCTGATTTTTACGATTTTTTGGTTTTTTGGACCTTTCCCAATTTTATCTCGATGCCGATGTTCGCAACATTGATTTGAAGTACTTCCAAAAGACACGGATGGGCTGTCATGGGTATATTGCACTAAGTTTGGATCAGATGGTTATATTGATAAATGATATACACAAAAAGAATGTAATATCCCTAAGGAAAATTAACAACAATAAACAAAGCATGCATAACAAAACACACACAAATTACACACAATATTAAACACCCAGAAAAACTCCAAGATCTGTGCAAAACTAAGCGATTTTATTATGATAAATAACGGGTACAATATGAGATTGGAATATATGCACTTGGGCTTGCTCAAGGCAAGCTAACAAGACCTAGGTGATGAAATCAACTTCTCAATCACTAGGAAAATGTCCCCAACAAAAGCTCTGCATTGGCCCTAGAATCTTCACTGCTGGCTGTAAGGAATGGCTGCTAGGTCCTCCTCATGTGCTTAGAAAATTCCGGGAAATGAACCCTAGTCTCCCCATCAATAACCCACCAAAACCCAGAAAGGGTTTGGCCAAATGTTGACCTCTGAAATTCGGCCCAATTTCCACTCACTCCTCCAGCCACTGGGTATATCATCCCTCCTAAAAATATCGCTGTTGATGGTCCCCAAAATGGTTGCAATAACTCAACAAATTCCCTTCTAGAATGACCCCACAAGTTTCAGCCCTCAATGCCTCCTTCTCCCAAGCTCCCACATGTGGTATGAAGGTACCACTGTGTAGGCCCACACAGTTCCTGGTGGTGGCTGCTTGGCACAACATTCTCACGCAAAATGGAGCCCCAGAAACACTCCAAATCTTTAGCAAATGATGGCCCTAGGCTGTCCCTAAAAGTCCAACAAATTCCTGGCTCCACAACCAGCTCCTCCAAATGTTGTGTATTCCTCTTTCTTGCCTCCAACTTGCTGAACCAGCTCCACGAATTCATTTGGCAAGCTTCCTAATCAAGTCAAATATGATGCAGGTCACCTCCTTGGGTTGGCACTCGAATTCCACGGAAGGTAGGGTGAGATTCTTGCTTGAAAATCTCGTGTGCTCTATAACACAAGTAGACTTGGCTCTCAGCTCAAGCGTGCTAGTCAAGTGTGAATGTCAAATGATCAAAGATGCTCAAATGAAGAGTGCACCTCCTATTTTAGTCATTGAGCCTCCAATTACCCCATGTGGGCCCCATCCCTCGACTTCCCCATTTGGCTTCCCTCCATGACAACATATTAGTCAAGGGGAGCATATTTCTTTTTGGGGTGGCCCCCACCTTCCACTAGCAAATCGATTTTTCCTTTTTGCTTATGTTCGCAAGTGGGACCCCACAACCCACTTTTCCTAAGTTGCCACCCAAAAAATTGACAAAATTGGTCAAAATTTATATTTCACGTAGCAACCTTTCTAAGTGGGAACACCATAGTCCTCCCCGCCAAGATGTTGCTTGTCCCCAAGCAACTGCAAAGCTGGATGCTGTAATATCTTCTCACCTTCCTAAGTAGAATCATCATATGGCAGGTTCCTCCATCTGATTAGGAACTCCTTGATGACTCTATTCCTCAATCTCCTCTCCCTGCTCTCCAAAATAGCCAGTGTCCAAAACTAGATGCCCATCATCATCTAGTGGGGGCAACTCAACGATGGCTGTCACACGCTATCCTAGTAACTTCTTGAGGCACGAAACGTGGAAGTCATTCTACACCTTGCTCCCGGGTAGTAGCACTAACTCGTATGCCACTTCGCCAACTCTCTTGGTCATCGAGTATGGGCCATAAAAGCATGGCTGTAGCTTCTCGACCCCCTTCTGTTTTAGCGTAGACTGTGTATAAGGCTGAAGGCGCAAGAAGACTAGGTCCTCCACCTCAAAGTGTCTCTCAACCTTGTGCCTGCTTGCATACACCTTTTGCTGGTTCTGGGCTATCTGCAAATTATCTTTGAGAGCCTTAAGAATGTTCTGGCTCTCTTGTATCCAATCTTTTGCTCTTGGGGCCCGACTGTCTCCAAGAATAATGTCAGCGAAAGATAAAGCATCATACCCATACAAAGCACGGAAAAGTGACATACCAATGGATGTGTGATAGGAGGTATTGTATCAATGTTGCCCCAAGTGTAGCCATCTCACCCATGCTCGCTGCTGCCCTGTCACGTAGTTCCGCAAATAACCATCCAACCATTTGTTAACAATCTTGGTTTATCCGTCGGTCTGGGGGTGGTCCTACCCATACAAAGCACGGAAAAGTGACATACCAATGGATGTGTGATAGGCAGTATTGTATCAATGCTGCCCCAAGTGTAGCCATCTCACCCATGCTTGCTGCTGCCCTGTCACGTAGTTCCGTAAATAACCATCCAACCATTTGTTACAATCTTGGTTTGTTCGTCGGTCTGGGGGTGGTAACTAGTTTTGGGTGTAAGCTCTGTGCCCACCAACCTGAAGAGCTCCTGCCAAAAAGGCTCCCATGAAGCGGTTGTCCCTGTCACTCACTATGGTTTTGGGAAGACCATGCTACCAAAAAGCCTCCTTGAAGAACAACTTTGCAACCTGAGAAGTAGAGTACCTGGCGGGAATAACAAAGAAATGGGCATACTTCGTCAGTCTATCCACCACCACGTAGATGCAGTCATGACCCTGTGCCATGGGAAGACTTGTGATGAAGTCCATCGAGATGCTGCCCCACTTCCCCTCCAGAATAGGGAGCGACTGTAATAACCCTACTGGGCGAGTCAATTCCCCCTTGTTCCTTTGGCAGGCCTTGCATTGCTATACATGCCTCAAAACACCCCTCTTGAGGCCCTTCCATGTGAAGCACTCTTTGATTATCCTGTAGGTCTTCAGGTACCCCTGGTGTCCTGACAATGGTGAATTATGGGCTGCAAGGAGGATCCTCTCCCTTAACGGTGAATCGAGAACCAAATAAATGCGCCCCTTGTTATTTTCTGCCATCACATGGTAGCGTTCATCCCCATAGGTACCCTCCAAGATCTCACACGACTTACGATCCTTGGAGTACTCCACCAGCAGCTGTGCTTTCCAATCATGGCAGATGCTCATGAGGGAAAGTGTCATGGGCCTCCCAGATAGGACATTTTCCACCACGTTATGCTTGCCCTTGACATACTCTATGTCAAAATTGTAGGCCCGAATCCTGCTGACCCACTTCTGCTGTCTATCATTGAGGCCCTTCTGCCCCAAAAAGTGGCGAAGACTGCTATGATCAATCTTCACTCTAAATCTGTTACCAACCAAATACTGTTGGAACATGGCCAAAGCATGCATAATGGCCAACATCTCCTTATCATAAATCGAATACAACCTCTCATGAGTAAGGAGCTTCCGACTCTCGAAAGCTATAGGGTGGTCCCCTTGTGACAAAACTGCGCCAATGCCTTCACCCGATGCATCGCACTCCAAGGTGAATAGCTAAGTGAAATCTGGCAGAGCCAAAACTGGGCAATTGTTCATCACCTCCTTGAGGTGCTCAAATGCTGCCTGTGCCTTGTCAGTCAATGTGAATGCCCCCTTCTTGGTCAAGTCTGTGAGGGGTGCTACTAGCTGTGAGAATTCCTTTACGAACTTCCTTTAGCAGGTGAAAATGCCTACAAACCCCCTCAACTTGGTCACATTCCGAGGAAGTGGCCAATCTCGGATGGCCCTAATCTTCTCCTTATGCACCCACACTCCATTCTCTCCAATGATATGCCCCAGGTAGAGCATCTCGGTAAGCCCAAACTCACACTTGGACAACTTTGCATAGAACTGCTGCCCCTCCAAAATGTGAAGCACCTCCTCGAGATGCTGCAGATGCTCCTCCCATGTCCTGCTATAGACCAATATGTCGTCAAAAAAAACCAGTACAAATTTGCGTAACTGCATGCGGAACACATGGTTCATGTAAGACTGAAAGATGGCTGGGGCATTGGTCAACCCAAAGGGCATAACCAAAACCTCAAAGTGGCCATAGTGACGTTGGGACGTTATCTTGGGGATATCCTGATCCCTCACTCGAATCTAATGGTACCCCGAACGCAGATCTATCTTAGAGAAGTACTTGGCTCCTCTAAGCTCATCCATAAACTCATCTATGTTGGGAATGCGGTATTGGTTCTTCAACGTCTTCTTGTTGAAGGCTCTATAGTCGATGCACATCCTCAACGTGTCGTCCTTCTTCTTCACCAAGACAACTGATGAAGCAAAGGGACTAGAGCTAGGCTTGATGTATCCTAATGCCAACAACTCATGAATAACCCTCTCGATCTCACCTCGATAAGCCTTGGGATGTCAGTATGGAGTCGTAATCACTGCCTACACTCTTGGTTTGAGCTCAATGGTGTGCTCATACCCCCTGTCAGGTGGCTGTCCTGGCGGAATGTCCCCAAACACTGCTGGGTACTTGTCTAAAATAGCCTGTACATCTAGGTGTGGTGGTTGGGGTTTAACTCCGACATCAGAGATCCTCAACTCCACGGCCCACTCTATATCACCATGCCTCAAATAAGCCTTCATCCTGTGTGTTGACATTGTTCGTGGGGGGTACGAGTGCATGCCTCTCAATAAGACCATCTTCTCGTCAAGCCTTGTGAACTCCATCTCTAGCTTTTGCCAGTCAGTAGTAACATGCCCAAGTGAGTACAACCACTGCACACCAAGCACCACGTTGGTATTGGGGACATCAACCACAAAGAAGTGGTCTGTCATAGAGTAGTTCCCCATCACTACTGTCTTTCCGAGGACGTATCTAGTTCATTGCATGGTACGGTTTCCTGACTCCAAGACTAAGAACCCCTCAAAAGACTGTGCGTATGCCCCTCCTCTCCACCATCTGGGCATCTACAAAATTGTGGGTGGTCCCACTGTCTACTAGCACTAAAACACGCTATCCCTGCACAACACCCCTGATCCTCAAAGTGAGGTACTTCGACACTCCCCGAAGTGAATCAGTGACCTTAGCTATTTGTAAGAAGGGAGCTCCCCCTGGTGGGGGTGGTGGGCCTCCACCTCCTCCTTCGGCCATAGGTGGACCATAATCTCTAACATCTACCTCCTGCTCCACATCATCCTTTGGCTCACTGTAAAAAAATACCTCTATGAAATGGGCCTTTCCCTTGGTGTGCTGATGTGTTGGTGCCCATGGCTCTTGGCAGGTGAAGCACAACTTCCTCCGGTGAAGGTCTCTCTTGGGCTCGTCATCCAACTGCCCATGCCTCTGAATGTCTCGCTGTGGTTGGGGGTTTGATGTCTCTCCCCCTTTGCTGGAATACTGGCCTAGCGGGCATCTGCGCCCTAGCCTTGGGCAGTGCATCTTGCAAGTCTCAGACTCTACCAACTGCTTCCTGCAAAGTGGTGGGCCTGTTGGACCTCACGAAGCCCCTCAACTCTGCTAGCCCCTCCAAAAACAAGAAAACCTTCCTGGTCTCCGATAGGTTCAATACTGTCTCTGATACTCTCAAAAACTCAGAGATGTATGCCTCTACACTACCGGTTTGCTTACGCCGCGTCAACTCCCTGAAGTGCTCCTTCGGGTCTCTCCTCTCAAAGCGCTCAAGTACCCCCTGCATGAAATCCTCATAGGCCATGACTCTTGCATGTCCCATCATGGTCAACCCATGGAACCACCAATCATGGGCTTCCCTCTCAAAGTGCAAAGTGGTAATCTTGATTGTCTCCACCTCCGTCATCTGGTTAAGTTGGAAATAGACATCCAACTTCTCAACCCAAGCCCTCGCTGAGCTTTTAGGTGAGCCATCAAAAGTTGGAAGGAATAACCTCCCCACTGTGTGCTGAGAATCAGTGCCATGCGTGTAATCTCCTCCACTCTACCCCTTGCTCGTATTGTTTCCCTGCAGTTGGCAAAAGTCTTTGAAGGTGATGACATCTCTGAAATCAACCCCATAGGATTGGTACTCCACAAAGTAATCTCCCATGGGCATGTCCTCTTGTCCCTGCGGCCCTCTGACACCTGAAGCTAGAAATGTAGGGATGGTTGACTTGGGTGGTGTGCTAGAAACATGAGGCATGTTGGGTAGGTTTGCTCCCTAGTGGTGTGAGGTACCCGAGCCTTATCTAAGTGCACATTTGCCTGAACGCCCTTGTCCTTGTTGTTACTGCTGTTCTACTGCCTCAACTCGTCAATACCCCTAGATAAGTCATGAATATCCTTCAAGAGATATTGGGCAAACTCCTCTTCTTTACTCATTTTATCCCCCATGTTGTCCCTCATGTTTGGCTCCTCAATCTCAACCTCTGGCTCAACGGTTACTGGATCAGGAGTAATTTGTAGCTTCCTTTCTTTGCTTCTGTACCTTTGCCTCATGTAAGTGATGTTCTGCCGGTCCTCTGGTATCATAGACTAATAGCTGCTCCCATAGGCTGAGCCAAGACTATGAGCTCTGATACCACTGTAATATCCCTAAGGAAAATTAACAGTGATAAACAAAGCATGTATAGCAAAACACACACAATATTAAACACCCAGAAAATCTCCAAGATCTGCGCAGAACTGAGCCATTTTATTATGATAAATAAGGGGTACAATATGAGATCGGAATGTATGCACCTGGGCTTGCTCAAGGCAAGTTAATAGACCCAGGTGATGAAATCAGTTGCTCAATCACTAGGAAAATGTACCCCACAAAAGCTCTGCGCTAGCCCTAGAAACTGCACTGCTGGCTGCAAGAAATGGTTGCTAGGTGCTCCTTAGGTGCTCAGAAAATTCTGGGAAATTAACCCCGGTCTCCCCACTAATAACTCACCAAAACCCAGAAAGGGTTTGGCCAAATGCTGACCTCCGAAATTCGGCCCAATTTCCACTCACTCCTCTAGCAGCTAGGTTTATCTTCCCTCCTGAAAATATCATTGCTGATGGTCCCCAAAATGGCTGCAATACTCAACAAATGCCTCCTCCTAGGCTCCCACATGTGGTACGAAGGTACCACTGCGCAGGCTGACGCCGTCCCTGGTTGTGGCTGCTTGGCGCAACAGTGTCACACAAAATGGAACTCCAGAAACACTCCAAATCTTCAGCAAATGATGGACCTAGGCTGTCCCTGAAAGTCCAACAAATTCCCGGCTTCACAACCAGCTCCTCCAAATGTTGCGTATTCCTCTTTCTTGCCTCCAACCTGTCGAACCAGCTCCATGAATTCGCTTGGCAAACTCTCTGATCAAATCAAATGTGATGCAGGTCACCTCCTTGGGTTGGCACTCGAAGTCCACCGAAGATAGTGTGAGATTCTCACTTGAAAATCTCGTGTGCTCAACAACACATGCAAACTTGGCTCTTAGCTCAAGCTTTCTAGTCAAGTGTGAATGTCAAATGATCAAAGATGCCCAAATGAAGAGTGCACCTGCTATTTTAGATATTGATCCTCTAATTTCGCATGTGGGCGATATCCCTCGATTTCTCCTTCTCTCTTCCCTCCATGAGTGCATATTAGCTAAGGGTAGCGTATTTCTTTTTGGGGTGGTCCCCACCATCCATTAGCAAATCGATTTTTCTTTTTTCCTTATGTTGGAGCCTTCTTTCACCTCAAAATCGCGAGTGGGACCCCACAACCCACTTTTCCTAAGTTGCCACCCAAAAATTGACAAAATTGGTCAAAAATGATATTTCACTTAGCAACCTTGCCTAGTGGGAACATCACAATGAAGGTATAAACTATGAGAAAACATTTGCTTGCATTGCAACATTTATAACAATCAAAATGTTACTTCTTGTAGCATAGTTTGGATGGTAGGTACGCCAAATGGATTTCATAAATGCATTCCTAAATGGATATTTGCAAAGGGTGTATATGGAGCAGTTTTAAGGATTTGCTATTGAAGATAAAGAAAAAATGGGTGTAAGTTGGCGAATGTCTTGTTTGGATTAAAACAAACTCCTTGAGCATGGTATGCAAAGATTGATAAGCATCTCAAGAGAAGTGATTTTAATTCTAACTTGTATTTCAAGGAAAAATGGAGAAATTGTTAAGGTTGTATATGTTGATGATTTGATCATTTCAGGTAGTAGTGAGGACTTGAACAGAAAGAAAAAGATAGTTCTTGCAAATCATTTGATATGGTTGACTTGGAATGATTACATTATTGTTTAGACATTCATCTTTGGCAATAACCAAATAGAATTTGCATCACATAGGAAAAATGATAAATCTGAGGTGGTCAATGAATTGTTTTATCATCAACTTGTAGGAGGATCGATCTATTTTACCACAACTAGACTAGACCTAACTTTTGTATTTGGAATGTTATTAAAGTTTTTAAACTGTCTCGGTGAGACACATTAGAATGCAACAAAGAGAGTACATGCGTATATCAAAGGTATCTCATAGTTTGGTGTTGTACTTGAGAAGAATGATAACTTCATGTCGATTTTTATTTTTTATTTTTTTATTTTATTTTATTTTTATTTATTTATAATTTTTATTTCAGATGCATAATGGGTAGGTGATATAGATGAAAGGAAATGTACAATAGGTTATGCTTTTACTCTTGGAGTGGAGTGATTTCATGGGCAAGTAAAAAACAACTTTTGGTAGCTCTCTCCACAAAAGAAGTAGAATACAAAGTAGTTGTGAAAATTTCAAAACTGAAATCCTATTGCACCAACTGGAATTAATTCTTCTAACTGTTAATTAATTTAACAATTTATTTGTTACGACAAATACCAAATTAATTACACTGCAACCTTCACAAATAAAAACTGCGGAAATAAAATAGCACTGAAACTGAGAAATGCTAGCACACACACATAAAAATTAACACTGTTATTTTTGGACAATTGTCCCCAAAAAAACCCAACTTGGGAAAGCTGGTGCAATAGTGAGAGTTTTTATTACTATGCAACAGTGAAAATCTGAGTACAATCTAGATGCATAAACTGGCAATCCACTACGGGTTAAACTGGCCACAAAAATTAGTGAGACGAATTGTTAGGCCCCTATACTACTAGTGTAACCTCTTATTATTATTAGTACAACCCCCTTATTATATTGATGTACCCATGTAGTGCCCATATTGTTACTATTGTGCCCCATAGAAGCCCACTATTGTTATTATTGTGCCCTTACATTATTATTGTTATGTAGGCTTTGATTATATAATGACCCTTAGACTCCTATATATAGAAAGGAGGTCTTTTCATTTGTATCATCCAAGAATTGTTCATT
>APFE031365369.1:44927-86755 GCA_000404065.3 Pinus taeda
ATTTATGTAATGTAAAGGAGGTTGCCCCCTCGAAGAGGCTGAATTATAAGGCGTTGATCTATCTTTTCTATCTTTTCTTGAGCTGGTTCCATAACACGAATCTTGTCTCACCTGACACTGATCCAGCTACAAATTTGGCTCTGAATGGGCTCCACGAAACCCCTGCATCAGCGTCTGCGTCAAGTCTATGCAACCTCTGATACGCTCTGCCTGGAACTGCAACCGATCAAGCTGTTTGCCCAATCCAACCTCTGTGAATGACTCGCTGGTCCCTTCCAGAAATCTTCCCGGTCTCCAGCAACTAAATCGACCCTTATTCTGGCCAAATTGAACTGCTACCTTTGAAGCTTCTGCGTTGCCTCTGCACAACCTCACTGAGGAAACTCGACCCTCTTGTAGCTGACTCTCTGGATCTAGAAAATCTCTTCTGGACTCACTGTCCCTGCTCCTCACTGCTTCGATCTCTAGCTCTTCGACAACTGACTGCTGCTACTCTAGAAATCAATCTGCCAAGAAATTGAACTTTTGGTGTTCTCGTGTGTATTCTCCAAGTGCCCATCGACTTCCTCTAATAATCCACTCTTGGAGCACCAACAACCAAGATTAAAACTTAACCAATGGCTAGGATCATCTTGGTGTCGATCTGTGTGAGTTTCTAGATGATTCACACTTTGACTTAATTGATTATGATTAATTAACCATATTCCCTAAGTTTAGATTTACGAAATATTTAAAAATTGGTTAATAATCTAATTAAGTCATCTCTAGGTGGAATTTCCAAAAATGATTTCTGGGTCTTGGAAATCTCATGTATTCTAGCCTCTCCACCAAATTTTGTGGCTAGAACACATATGATGCTACAAAAACTAACAGTCCCTCTTAGCAAGGACTGTGTTGTCTCTAGTACTGCACACCCTGCGACAACACTCTGTCTTTGTACCATCCTCTGTCACCCCGCTGATGTCTGGCCATACTGCCCACCAACAATTGCGCAACTCTGATGCTGCAAACACTGCCATACTGTTGCCAACTCTACATCTGCACTGCAACTCCTTCTCATATGTTGCTGTTGCAACTGCAACTATTGGAAAAGCATCAAAAATATTGAATCAACTGTGTTCAGTATGATGTATCTATCTCCCGAGTCTCTGACTGCTACTAGCATTTGCATTATCACTAAGGAATCTGCATTGCTGCCAACTTTGCACTGAGCCACTTGCTCTGTTGTCAACACTGCATTTTGCTCCTCAGCATCTGACTGCTTGAGTCTGCAACTGTCACTCTGGTATTGACCACATCAACTGCCACTGATCCATCTTGCTACTGAACACTGTGGGCCCCTGTAGCAAGGTAATGATCCATGAGGTGGACCCCTCAAGGACCTTGCCCAAATCTGTAACTCTTTGGGGCTACAACTCCAAGTCACCCCACCTTAAACCTGGAGGTATGGCTGCCAAGATCGCGAAGTCTTCTTCCAACCTGGAGGACAACTTGTAATCTTAGCTAACACTGGCTGCTAGTCTTGCTTCTCTGAATTGTCCTTCTTCCTAAGAGGATACTACGTGCTATAATGACGAAGCTCATCACACCTGAAGCACTTGACCTTTGACAGGTCCTTCTTCTTCTTTCTCTGCTCCCCTTGCCCCTAACTGGGAACCTTTGATGCGAGGGCCACAGTCTCCTCCTCCGTCACCACCTTCTGTCTGCTACTACTGTTCCCACTGACGGAGCTCTACAACAGAGCTCGTCTCAATTCCTCCTGCTGCAAATCGACCCACATTTTGTCCCATCCTGGTAGCGTGTCTCTGCCCAATATGCTTTGGACAAAGACTTGCCAATCCTCTGAGACACTATTGAGTGCCAATTGCACTAGCTCTGAAGGTTGAGGTGCTGCCCCAACAACTGAAAGCTGGTCTTGGACCTCCTGAATCCTGGTGAGGAAGGGATCTATGCCTTCCCCCTTCTGCATCCTAATGCATCTCAGCTTCTCCTCTAGGAACATCTTCCACTGCTTGGAAGTACCTTGGTATAGCGTGGAGAGAGCATCCCACATCTCTTTGGCTATTCCCTTGGCCACTGTATGTGAGACTATATGATCCCAGACTCCTTCCAAGATCAACCGCTTCGCCCTCACCATTTCATTTTTGTATCCTTTTTGCTGATCTGCATCCTGGGGAACTGCCACTACATTATCAATGTAGGCTTTCAGGCCATATTCATCTAGAAGGAAAGACATCCTGGCCTTCTAGATGACAGTTGGATGATCCATCCAGCCTAGCCTGATCTCTAAGCCCTGTAGTGGCCATCTCAGAAATTGTCGAAAACTCCCTCTTTCCCTATGCTCGGCTATTCGTACTCCCTTCTGGAATTCGTAAATCTGCTAGCTACTACTGCCAATTTGGAACTGGAAATTCGAACTTCCGAGACTCAAAGTTCCTTGAGGAAAATTTTCCCTCTACTATGTGTGCTTTTCTCTTCCACCCAACGCTGATTCTGCTGCTACAAAACCCTTTGCATCCAACCAAGGAATCTGCTCATCGAAAATTTGAGTTGCAACGGCTCCCTCTGACTGCTGGAATCACTCTCTCGCGCAAATCGAATTTTCTGCACCCGTGCAACTGAAAATTGATGTAAGAACTGTGAATTATTTTAACAACTTTTCCTTATGAACAGAATAAGAAATAATAAATGCAGACAATAAAGATTTCTGAAATTACACATCATGATCCTGTAATAAAAATTTCCTAAATTTTACAAATTTAATTGACAGAACCAATGAAAGTACTTACCTGTAATCTTACGGTCGATGAAGCCTCAACTGCTCCTGCTTCAGTTACCAAAAGACCGAAACCACCTAGCCAAATTGAGCAGAACCTTGCTACTATGTTCAGTAAACTTCTCACGCGAAGCAGACTGTTTCCCTCGTGCCCAGAAACCTCAGAACAAGTCAGGTCTTCCTGATCATAAACAGATTCTGTGTATAAGTTTTTCTCCTCCTCCCCCCCCTCCAACTGTCGCTTCCTTCTTATAAATTTCCATTACCGACATCCTCCATCACCGTGTCTTAATTATGATACGTGTTGATTTTTATAAACCAAATCTGATTTGATTTTATCTACATATCTTAATTTTGAAATAAAGTTTATTTATTAATTTTAATTTATTTAATTTCATAAATATTACTTTACTATAAGTGGGTCATTACAATTGAACTGTTGGTCCAACAATTCGGCTCCCTATTTGAGCACAGTGCTGCCTCAAGAATTTCGGCCTACTGCTCCCTTTGAGCAGTGAAATTCTTTCTCCGCTTCTGAGCTTCTTGGCTGATCACTCACGCTCTGATACCATGTGAAAATTTCAAAAGTGAAATCCTATTGCAGCAGCTGGAATTAATTCTTCTAATTGTTAATTAATTTAACAATTTATTTGCTACGACAAATACCAAATTAATTACATTGCAACCTTCACAAATAAAAACTGCAGAAATAAAATAGCTCTAGAACTAAGAAATGCTAGCACACACAAAAATTAACAATGTTATTTTTGGATAATTGCTCCCAGAAACCCAACTTGGGAAAACCGGTGCAACAATGAGGGTTTTTATTATTATGCAACAGTAATGTGAGTGCAATCTGGATGCACAAACTGGCAATCCACTACAGAAGACACTGGCCGCAAAAATTATTGAGACAAATCTTGTCTCACCTGACACTGAACCAACTCCAAAATTGGCTCAGAATGGGCTCCATGAAACCCCTGTGTCAACTTCTGCATCAAGCCTGCGCAACCTCTGGTATGCTCTGCCTGGAATTACAACTGATCAAGCTGTCTTCCCCATCCAACCTATGAGAATGACTTACTGGTCCCTTCCGAAAATCTTCCCAGCCACTAGCAACTGAATCGACCCTGTGTTTGGCCAAATTGAACTGCCGCCTCTAAAGCTTCCACGCTTCCTTTGCACAGCCTCACAGAGGAAACTCGACCCTCTTGTAGTTAACTCTCTGGATTTGGAAAATCTACTTCGGACTCACTATCCCTGCTCCTCACTTATTGCTTCTCTAGCTCTCCGACAACTAACTGCTGCTACTCTTGAAACCGATCTGCCAAGAAATCAAACTTTTGGTGTTCTTGTGTGTATTCTCCAAGTGTCCATCGACTTCCTCTTATAATCCACTGTTGGAGCACCAACGACCAAGATTAAAAGTTAATCAATGGCTAGGATCATCGTGGAGTTGATCCATGTGAGTTTCTAGATGATTCACACCTTGAGTTAATTAATTATAATTAATTAACCATATTCCCTAAGTTTAGACTTAATAAATATTTAAAAACTAGTTAATAATCAAATTAAGCTATCTTTAGGTGGAATTTCCAAAAACGTTTTCTGGTTTTGGAGATCCCATGTATTCTATCCTCTCCACCAAATTTTGTGGCTAGAACACATCCGATGCTACAAAAAATAACAGTAGTAGTTGGAGCAACATGTGAAATAGTATCGTTATTTAAATTATTTTTGTGGTTTAAACCATCCACAAATGTAGATTACAACTTTACATTGAGACAACCAAATTGCCATCAATATGACAGAGAATTCAATTTATCATCTGAAAACATAAAAAGTTGAAATTCAACATCACTCTATTAGAGAAGAAGCGCAAGACAAAGAGATAGAATTGATTTATCATGTGTCCCAAGATCAAGTTGTAGAAATGATGCATCTCCATCAAAGCACTCAACAAGGATAATTTTGAAATATTTTGAAAGATGTTAGGAGTTGTGAAAAATCAAATAAACATTAAGAGGGGGGGTATTAGCTATCCTAATAATTGTTTTATTAAAGGAGTAATTTTTTCCATAAGAAAAGGCTTCGTATTCATGAGGATGAATATATACATGTTTGTCCTATTCTATTGAAGGAGTAATTAATGTTATGTGCAAACTAATTTTGGTGTTCTTGTGTGTATTCTCCAAGTGTTCATCGACTTCCTCTTATAATCCAATGTTGAAGCACCAACGACCAAGATTAAAAGTTAATCAATGGGTAGGATCATCTTGGAGTCGATCCATGTGAGTTTCTAGATGATTCACACCTTGACTTAAATAATTATAATTAATTAACCATATTCCCTAAGTTTAAACTTAAGAAATATTTAAGAACTGGTTAATAATCAAATTAAGCTATCTTTAGATGGAATTTCTAGAAACGATTTTTGGGTTTTGGAGATCCCATGTATTCTTTTCTCTCCACCAAATTTTGTGGCTAGAACACATCCGATGCTACAAAAACTAATAGTAGTAGTTGGAGCAACATGTGAAATAGTATCGTTATTTAGATTTTTTTTGTGATTTAAACCATCCACAAATGTAGATTACAACTTTACATTGAGACAACCAAATTGCCATCAATATGACAGAGAATTCAATTTATCATCTAAAAACATAAAATGTTGAAATTCAACATCACTCTATTAGAGAAGAAGCGCAAGACAAAGAGATAGAATTGATTTATCTCCATCAAAGCACTCAACAAGGATAATTTTGAAATATTTTGAAAGATGTTAGGAGTTGTGAAAAATCAAATAAACATTAAGAGGGGGTATTAGCTATCCTAATACTTGTTTTATTAAAGGAGTAATTTTTTCCATAAGAAAAAGGCTTCATATTCATAAGGATGAATATACACATGTTTGTTCTATTCTATTTAAGAAGTAATTAATGTTATGTGCAAACTATTAATGTCATAAAGTTGAAATGAGTTATTTGTGATAAATGACATTTATGTTAATGTACAGATGAGATTAGGAAAATTAGGTGATGTTGATTTTCCATGGCAAATGAGATTCTGGGTTAGTGTCTTAAAATCTCTGACATAACCAACTGAAATGCCTCAACTTATCCTACTTTGTACAACGAAAAGTAACACATTAGTGAATCTCCTAGCGTACATGATATTTTTGAACTTTTTCAACCCATCTTTGTTATATAATGAACATATAATTCAACTCTCTAGGGCTTCCATACCAGGGATAATGGCCCTCATACATCCACAAGTACAAGATACAAACAAGAACAAGATATACTGATCATCTAGCTGATGTAGAGCTCAATCACAACTGCCATGATCGTATCTTGAACACATCTGCCTCTATCAATGAACCAATTCCATCTGCCCACAGAACACGGCTCCACTTGCTCTCACGCTGATTGTAAGTCCGTCTACATATCAACAGATCGAGACTTCGTTTGAGTTGTTCACAACCTTGTTTGTGAACAACTCCTTTTGCCCACTACTGCTCCTCAACTACACAAGATCTTCTTGCCACTATAGCCTTCCACTGCTACTTATATGAAAGTTAACATAGGGCAGGAGGCCTTCCACCTATCACTCTTGCAAATCTCTTCTCCAACAATGAACGTGGGCTGATGTGATCTGCTCCCTTGACCTCCTTTCTTTGTTCTTCAAGAATTAGTACCAAGATCACCAATTCTGCCACTATTAGTAGTCCATTAGTCCTTCAATATACTATACTTAGGGCTCCAATCTTCACCCATCTTACAACTATCAAGGTCCTTCTTGACAAGTTGATCTAGGGCTACTTTGTGTCACCTACTCGTTGACCTCCAACAACCTTAAGGCACCCAATACATCTGTCCACCTGGACCCTTCAGATTTGCCCACTTACAATCCCATTTGGATTGATCTAGGGCTCTGAGTAAACTGCCCTGTTAAACTTGGCAACTAGCGCAAACTTCCACCTTAGGACAACTCATATGATGGAGATGATTATTGCATTGAATTCCTCTTTTCGAGAGGTACAATTTTGATATAAAGATCGTCTCATTCTGACAAGCAAAAATGGGATTTTGAATTTATTCATTCTCATGGACAAATTATCAAGGTTGGCCTTAGTCAAATGTAGGCTCAAGAAGCCCAATGGATGTGTCTCCTCACCCTCAACGAATTGTATAAATAGGAGCGACCCTTCTCTCATTTGGACATCACTCATCTCATCACATCATCTTCTTTCTCCTTCCTTGATTGGTTCGTACAACTTGGAGGCTCTCTTCTTCGCACGTGTGGAAGGAAGGCAGATTTCTGGACTGGTTTTGGAGGCCGAAAATTTCAGAGATTAGGGCATGCGTTGACTAGTGTTGACTTGGAGTATTTGGCCAGCATTGACTTCTGTTTTGGGAGCAAAATTTCGATTTTTGCAGGCCACATTATTTAGCATAGATTTCGAGGTGATTGGGGACTGTTTGATCGAGTTGACTGCTGCGTTGACTTTTTGGTTTGACCGCATAATTACAACAGACTTTCATTGGGTTGACCAAGCAGGTTTTGGGTTGACTTTGACTCCCTTGGCAGGTCACATTCTTTTGCTGTTGACTAAGCTGGTTGGAGGACGTTTTGGGGAAGCTTTGACCATCGTTGACTTTTTGGTTAGGGCTGCATTGACTGCTAATTTGATAGATTTGTTTTGGGCATGTATTAATGATATTTGTACTCTCTTTCTCTGCTGAACTATTGAAGAATAATAAGAAGATTTGATCAAAGGGTTTCCCCACATTGTGGTTTGTCCCTGGCATTCGCTACACCTTGTGTCTTCTTGTCTTGGCTTGTATTATGCATATGTTTTTATGTTTTATTCGCATTTACTTTCAATGTGTATAAGTTAATGGGATTGCTACTGAAGATAATTGGAAATTGTCATTGGGCTGATAAGAAACATTGAAGTAACTTGTGCTAAAGCATAGAACATACCATTGTTATCTAAAATTAACATGGTACCAGAGCTTAGGTGAAGACAAAGCCCAAGCAAGAGTGAAGCAAAACAATCACTAAGGGAAGCTGTTGGACAAGGACTTGGAACTAGTCCCAATGAAGACTACATCTTTCTTCAAATCCGAGGACAAGCTTAATGACAAATCCAACTATCATGCATGGAAGATGACTTTGGATTTGACTTTGGAAGAGAATGATGCCATGGACTATGTCAAAGGAAGGATAACAAAGCCTCCTTCAAATGCATCCACTGCTACACAAACCAAGTACAAGAAAGGTGAGGTTAAAGCTAAGAAGATTATTGTTGATTCTATTCATAAGCCTTTGGTTGCCTATATTTCTGATTTGGAAACATCTAAGGAGATGTATGAAAAGTTGGTTGGGATGTTCAAACTTCAGAGTAAATAATGCAAATCAAATTCTCTTTCTCAAGAACAAGTTGAAAGACATCACGATGGATAGAGGAGAATCCATCCAATCCTACTTCACGAGGATTACTGAGATCAAGAATGATCTCCTATCTATTGGAGAAGTCACTAGTGACCGGGAACTCGCTCTTATTGCACTTGGGGGCCTTACAAGAGATTGGGATGTGTTCAACACTACCATTCTCAAAAATGACAAGATTCCGGGATTTGATGAACTATTGGCCAGATGCACTCAAGAAGAAATAAGGATGATGGAAAGAGACAAGCCTTCAAATGGAAACAATCCTACCGCCTTCTCTGCTCATTCTAAGAGAAGGAACAATGCTGGTCCAAGGAATCAAGGACAAGGGTTCAAGCTAGGATTCAAAGAAGGAAGAAAAGGAAGGTTATTTAATTGTAATAGGTTTGGCTACTTCGCTGGAGAGTGTCCTCACAAGAAGGATACTCCAAAGATGATGACAACAATAACAACAACTTCAAGGGCAATGGAAATCAAAGGAACAACATGTTCAATAACAAAGGAAAGAGGAATGCTCTCGCTGCTCGAAATGGAAGTGGTTGTTCTCCCAAGAAGTCAAGAAACTCCAGGTATGACGAAGTTAATGTTGTAAAGCAAAAATAATTTTATTTTATTTCTGCCCTCTCCACCGCCTCTCCTCCGAATACATTGGACCATTGGTTGATTGATAGTGGTGCCTCAAGGCACTTCACTGGGTACAAGGAAGCCCTCTCTAGTTTGGTTGAAAAGAAGACAAATATGGAGATTATACTTGGGGATAATGCCACTTATCTCGTAAAAGGAATTGGGACTATTACTCTCCACTTAAATCAAGGTCAAACTCTTCATTTACAAGAAGTGCTACATGTAACTGATCTGAAAAAGGACTTGGTTTCTATTTCTGCGATGGAAGACACAAGATTTAAGGTGACATTCATTGATAGGAAGGTTCGTGTTTGGCAAAGGAACCCAAGAGATGCATTCACTCTTGGATTCATGGTTGAAGGTCTCTATCAGGTTGGGGGAAGTCCGTTGGGAGCAATGACTTGTGATGCTTCTCTTCAATTCGAATTATGACACCGAAGATTTGCTCACCTTCATTTCAAATTGTTAAAAATTCGATGTGTGAAAACGCTGGCTAACCCTGAATCATATTGCAACAACTGATGTTAATTCTTCTAATTGTTAATTTGATTAAACAATTTACTTGCTATGTGCTACGACAAATATCAAATTAAATACACTGCAACCTTCACAAAATAAATACTGTGGAAGAAATAAAAACGTTGGAAGAATAGATGCACACACACACAAATACATAGTTATTTTTGGACTAAATCCCCGGAAAAACCCAACTCGGGAAAACCGGTGCAACAATTGAGGGTTTTAATATTATGCAGTAGTAAATCTGAGTACAAGATTATGGATGCTCAAATCTAGAATACAGAGAAATGACTGACAATAAATCTAGTGTGAAAAATCTCACTCCCACTAGCAATCCGACACTGACCTTGGCTCAAGTTGAGTTGCTCTTTGCTGCCTTTGCACAGTCACTGCGTCAGCCTACGCAGTTTTGCGTCCCACAACTCGGAACTACTTCCCTCTCGCTATCTGATCAGCGGCTGTCTGGAAGATGGATCCTCCTGGCCTCTAGAATCTCTCTCTGGCTTCTGGCACTGAATCACTGCTTCTCTCCAGAAAAATACGAAATCCCCTCTGAAGCACTGCGTTGCCTCTGCGTGGCTATACATTGCCTCTCTGTGGCACTCACAACCTCTCTGTAGTGCACTCACCGGAACTGGAAAAAATTCCTTTGGCTTTACTATCCCTGCCCTTTTCTCACTACTTTGAGCTCACTAGCTCTTTCTCTTGCAACTCAGCGCTGCTACTCTGGGAATCGATCTGCCAGTGAAATCGAACTTTTGGTGTATGTTCTCCAAGCCCCATCGAGTTTCTTCTTATAATCTCTCGTTAAGACATCAACGACCATGATTAAAACTTAATCGATGGCTAAGATTAACAAGAATTCGATCCATGTCGTTTTCTAGAAGATTCTCACCATGACTTAATTAATACCCTTTAATTAATCATATTCCCTAAGTTTAGACTTAGGAAACATTAAAAACTGATTAATTATTTTAATTAAGTCATCTCTAGGTTGAATTTCTAGAAACGATTTATGGTTTTTGGAGAATACATGTATTCTAGCCTCTCCACCAAATTTCGTGGCTAGAACGCATCCGATGCTACAAAAACTAACAGGATGCCTAAATTCAACTTAAATCATGAAGGTGTATGTTAGGGATGTGAAGCTAGAAAACATACAAGGGGACCATTCCCCTTAAGTGAGACTCAAACTACCGATATTTTTCATTTGGTTCATTTTGATCTACTAGGTATGTTGCCTATGACATCTTTGGGTGGATATTTGTATTATGCTATTTTTGTGGATGATTTCTCTCGCAAAACATGGAGCTATTTCTTAAAGAAGAAGGATGAAGTATTCAAATGGTTTTGCTCCTTCAAAGCCTTGGTCAAGAATCAAATAGGGAATAAGATCGAAATATTGAGGATCGATAATGGTATTGAATATGAGTCAAATGAATTCAAAGGCTATTGTAGAGAAGTTGGCATTAAGAGGGAGACCACTACTACATATACTCCTGAACAAAATGGTGTTGCCGAAAGCAAGAATCGTACTATCATCGAAGCCACTCGTGCTATATGCTTCATGATCAAGGTCTTCTGAAGTTCTTATGGGGAGAAGCTGCCAACATCACCGTGTATGTCCAAAACCGATGCCCACATCAAGCTTTGGACTTCAAGACACCCGAAGAAGTGTTCACTGGCAAAAAACCTGATGATTCTCATTTTAGAATCTTTGGTTGTCCCGTATATTTTCATGTGCCGAAAGAGAAAATAAATAAACTAGATGCATCTGGGAAGAAAGGAACTTTTGTGGGCTACAGTGAAACTTCGAAGGCATATAGAATTTATGTGCCTGGTCAAAGGGATGTGGAATTAAGTCATGATGTCACTTTCAGTGAAGATTCTGGTCTTAGAAAGGTCCAAGATCTTCCTTTTCCTAGGAAGGACAATGATGCTTTTGATGCAGAAAAGTAGGATGAACCTCTGTCTGATGAACCAATGCCTGATGTTGAAGGTTCGATGGATCCCATTGATCCACCTCCTAGTGAGCCCTCTAATTCAAGGAAAAGGCCTTTGTGGCTCAAAGATACTCTTGAAGATGCTGAGAAACATATTGCACAGAGGGGGACATTTTGTGAAAACAAGAAGCTGAATAGGTACCAAAGGTACTTAGCTGCCATGAGTACCATTGTACAATCTGAGCCTTGTACATTCGAAGAAGTCGTGAAGCAATAAGGAAGGATGCGATGAAGGAGGAGTATGAGTCGATCATGAAGAATGATGACTGGGATTTGGTTCCTAAACCCAAGGACAAGTCAATGGTCACTTCAAAATGGCTCTACAAGATCAAACATGGAGTTGTTGGGAGTGCTGAGAAATTCAAGGCCAGATTTGTAGCTCGAGGCTTCTCTCAAAAGGAAGGAGTAGACTATGATGGGATATTTGCACCAGTTGCCCGATATACCACCATCTGTTCAATTATAGCCCTTGCTGCCTCACAAGGTTGGAACTTACACTAGATGGATGTCAAAACTGCTGTCTTGCATGGTTCGCTTAAGGAGGAAGTGTAAGTGGAACAACCCGAGGGGTTCGAGGTTCAAGATCGTGAGACACATGTATGTAGGTTGAAGAAAGCCCTCTATGGCTTGAAGCAAGCCCCAAGGGCTTGGTATGAGAGGATCGATAGCTATCTTATGAAGCTGGGATTTACAAGAAGCGATGTTGACTCGAATCTACATTTCAAGGTTGAAAAGGATAGACCTCTTATTCTGGTCCTTTATGTGGATGATCTCTTTCTGACAGGTGATGACCCTCTCATTCATCAATGCAAGAGGGAGTTGGCTTCCGAGTTCGAGATGAAGGACTTAGGACTGATGCATTATTTCCTAGGGTTGGAGGTCTGGCAAAAGCCAGGTGAGATTTTCCTTTCTCAAGGAAAATATATTGTGAAGTTGCTTGAGAGATGTGGGATGGTGGATTGCAAATTTGTGTCTACTCCGATGGAACTCAACTTCAAGAAGCTATGGGGAAGTGGTGCAGGGCCCGAATTGGCGAACCCTTTCAAGTATTGTCAACTTGTGGGGGCCTTGATGTTTTTGGTCAACTCCCGTCCTGACATATGCTTTGTTGTGAACACGTTGAGTCAATATATGGTCGAGCCTCATCACATTCATTGGATTGTTGCCAAGAATCTCTTGAGATATCTCTGGGGCACAATCCACTATGGACTGAGATACACTGCCAGGAATTTGAGGTTACATGGATATACAAATTCTAATTGGGCTGGCAGTGTGGTGGATCGTAAGAGCACGTTTGGGTGCTGCTTCTCTTTGGGGTTTGCTTCTATATCTTGGATGAATAGGAAGCAGAAATTAGTGGCACTAAGCACTGTCGAAGCCGAATACATTACTGCGAGTATGGCCTGTTGTGAAGCAGTTTGGTTGAGGAAGCTCTTCAGTGAGCTATTTGAGGATGTGTTAGATACCTCCGTGATCTGCTGCGACAACTAGAGTGGGATTCGTCTATCAGAGAATCTCGTGTTCCACGACCGTTCTAAGCACATTTATATTAGGTACCACTTTATCCGGGATATGGTACTACGGGGAGCAGTTAGGCTCCAACACATCAAGATGGATGAGCACGTTGCAGACATTCTCACGAAGCGTTTGGTGAAGGTCAAATTCTTAACCTTCCGAGAGAGACTTGGAGTTGTGGAATGACCCTCTTACGAGGGTCCCGTATGAGTTGAACACAGAGGTCTAGGAGCTCTTGGGGGCTTGAGGTACTTCTTGGAGCTAGCTATGAGCGACCATGAGGTGAGTCGTTCACCTTCCCCTAGTGGTGCGCTAGATACAGGGTGAGTGGTTCACCTTCCCATGTGATACCCCATTATGGTTGACATGTGTGTAGGGTGAGTGGTTCACCTTTCCCTACCCGGACACATGCATGTAGGGTGAGTGGTTCACCTTCCCCTACGATTGACATATGCATAGGATGAGTGGTTCACCTTCTCGTATGGCATATGAGCAGGATGAGTGGTTCACCTTCTTCTGCTGATGCCCTGACACACATCCTACCCATAGAGTCCGGGACTGATGGGAAGTACCTCTCATCTGGCCAATGAGTTGGGAAAAGATGGTTAGGGACCATAGCACTATCGATGGACACATCGTGTACTGTCGTACTCCCTATGATTAGGATGCATGGTGTTCAACAACTTGATCTGAGATCAAAGACTGACTTTTGTCAGTGGAGAGTGGTATGATCTTATGACTCACATTCGATCATTTCTTCATTATTACTTCATGGTTTAGTAGAGCAGAGCAGGATGACAGGTTGGCATGATGTTGGATGGATTAGCAGGTGGAATTCTCCCTAGTTGTGAGGGAGTGTTAAAATTGCAACTAGGGCCAACTTCCACCTTCGGACAACTCATATGATGGAGATGATTATTGCATTGGATTCCTCTTTTCAAGAGGTACAATTTTGATATAAAGATCAGCTCATTCTGACAAGCAGAAATGGGATTCTGAATTTCTTCATTCTCATGGAGAAATTGTCAAGGTCGGCTTAGTCAAATGTAGGCTCAAGAAGCCCAATGGATGTGTCTCCTCACCCTCAACAAATTGTATAAATAGGTGTGACCTTTCTCTCATTTGGACATCACTCATATCATCACATCATCTTCTCTCTCCTCTTTTGATTGGTTCATACAACTTGGAGTCTCTCTTCTTTGCACATGTGGAAGGAAGGCAAATTTCTGGACTGGTTTTGGAGGCTGAAAATTTCAGGGATTAGGGCATGCGTTGACCAGTGTTGACTTGGAGTATTTGACCAACATTGACTTCTGTTTTGGGGGCAAAATTTCGATTTCTGCAGGCCGCATTCTTTGGCATAGATTTCGAGGTGATTGGGGACTATTTGACCGAGTTGACTGCTGTGTTGACTTTCTGGTTTGACCGCAGAACTACAACAGACTATGACTAAGTTGACTGAGCAGGTTTTGGGTTGACTTTGACTCCCTTGGCAGGCCACATTCTTCTGTTGTTGACTGAGCTGGTTGGAAGACGTTTTGGGGAAGTTTTGACCACCATTGACTTTCTAGTTAGGGCTGCATTGACTCTTGATTTGAATGCTGATTTGACAGATTTGTTTTGGGCATGTATTTATGATATTTGTACTCTCTCTCTCTGTTGAACTATTGAAGAATAATAAGAATTTTTGATCAAAGGGTTTCCCCACGTTGGGGTTTGTCCATGGCATCCGCCACATCTTGTGTTCTCTTGTCTTGGCTTGTCTTTTGCATATGTTTTTATGTTCTATTTGCATTTACTGTCAATGCGTATAAGTTAATGTGATTGCTACTGAAGATAATTGGAAATTGTCATTGGGCTGATAAGAAACATTGAAGTAAATTGTGCTAAAGCATAGAAGATACCATTTTATCTAAAATTAACATGCCCTCCATTCTGCAATAGAGGAGCTATTGCACATATCTGGGCCACATGTACAACCACCTACAATTCTTAGTCCTCCAAGGATTTATGTACTTTGAATGCAACAAAACATTCTTCAAATCCTATGGACAGTCCATCAACCAACTAATCTCCTCTTCATGCCAGTCTAGTCACCAAGTCACTTTTCTTCTGCTAAATCCTATGCTCAAGATATGGCCTCCTTCAGGATTTGTTGTCCCCACAAGCTCCATTGCAAGTCACTTCAGGATCTTCCATCTTGGTTATGAAGACAACCCTCCAACTAAGGTTCTCAACCCTTCTTTTCTATGTAGGTCTGGAGCAGAGTTAAGGGCACTCTCTACATGTAATATCCCAAATGGGATATTTTGCAGATTTTGCAGAAAACTAATTCAACCACAATTTCTCCATAAAACTACCATTCAATTTATAGAAGATTGCCATGTAAAATAACTCAAGAGAATGCATGCAATTCAATCATACAATGAGCAGAAATAATATCAGCTTTTATTATAATATATAAACTGGGGTTTTACATTGCTGCAATGACAAAATAACTGATATAACTGAGATAGAACTGGCCTCAAGGATCTGCGCCAATGCTGCACAGGCCCTCCACCAAAACTGAACTGAACTGCCACTGCTAAGCTCTCCTTTGAATTTGGATGAATTCACCAAAGGGAGCTGGGTACAAGCCCAATCTCACTAAATCACCTGAGGGTTTCCGTCCTAGGGCTGCCAAGGAAGTAGAGAACTGAGTTCTCAAACCTCTCCACAAGAAGAAAACACAAATCCAAGATGTCCTCCTCTTTTTATAGATTTGATGGTCCCCTCTAGAAGCTCCTATTTTTTATTATTTTAATAATTGAGCACAGTTCCCTTAATTAAAATATCCTTTTTAATGTGGGAAAATGGTAAATTGGCCACCGTGCCTCCTCAGGCCATTGAAAATCTCTTCTAACCATCCCATCCTGTAGATCTTCTCGTGCTGGTTCCAACGAGCTATTACACTAAGGTGTTTTGCCAAGTATTCCTCTCGAAATGCCACCTTAAGCGTAATGAATTGAGTCAGGCCCATTAATAACTCTTTTTTGTGAAAGTTGTTAGAATGCAACGGGACGAAAGGCAAACTGTGTGGATGATGGAATATACCAAGCGAATGCCATTGAACCTCAAAAAAACTCCACAAAACCCCTCCAAATGCCCTTGGGCCCAGTGATGACGCCAACCTGCACCTGTGACCTGTCTGCCCTCAACTCTGAAAGTCCATCCTAACCATGCCATAAGGAACACCAGAAAAAGGAACATCACAAATCCTCCAGCCCCAAGATTGCTTGCCCTCAAGCTATCCATATATGTCGGTCAATCTGGCAGTCCCATGCAACTGAGAATCAATACCTAGATTCCACACAAACCACTGGGTGATACTATACCCCTGTGCCACCCATCCAAGAACGGATCCCTCAATGCTTGGATCCCAAACTAAATTCTGACTCGTCCTGCCATCAACAAATCCTCACTTGGATCCCAATGCCACCATGGTCACTCATCAACACCCTTATCCCATGGCTCTAGTTGTGCTCTGACTCTAGCTAGAACTATTGCTCCCTCAACTGAATACCAACTCATCACCTCCCTCCAATTTAACCAGTGACTCAATCCAATGCCAATCCCATTCTCCTGATGCTGGGGTGGAACACTGAAGAGCTATCGACCTGTATCTTGTTGCTAATTGGAGCATGTACTATCTGTGATGTCTAGGGGTCCCCTCTCCACAATGCCCCTGACTAAGAATATTGTACCATCAATAGGGTACCAACTCATGATCTCCCACCAATCTAATGTATGGACACCTGTGTAAGGAATACGTGTACTAGGCTAATACTGGTCCATGCTCAACTCCTAATGCTCTGTCCGGTCAATCAACAAGATCTGTCCAAGAAATCCTGCCCCTCTCCCTATAATGGGAAAAAGTGGGCAAGTTGGGTTGCAAGCCTTGTCTATGTACTCGTGGAGAGGGTTGTGGCTTGAAAATGTTGCAGCTTAGTTGGCTGCCACTATATTTGTTTGCACCTCATCAATGGATAGACCCAAAGATGGATGCACTGCCATCTCCCTTGTCTAATAGGAAACTCCACGCTCGTCCCATCTACTAGCCTCCTGCAAAACTACCGTGCCAAGCTCCAACGCCCCTTGATGATAAGTGTCTACACATACTACCACCCTGCTAGTTGTTTGTACATTTGTCCACTCCTCATCAATGGTTGGCCCTAAGGATGTCTGCTCACCCTCCTCGATCATGGGCTCAACATGAGCCACTAGTTGACTCTCCAAAGATGGTCCATCATGTGCATTGTGCTCTACTATGTGCTACTCATGCTGAATGGGAACAAGATGCCCAAATATGGTTGCATCTCTAAGTTGTTGTCAACAACTCCCTCTGACTGCTCATGCTCCTTAGAGGTGTCCACAAACTCAACTATAGAAGAAGAATCCTCATCTTAAAAATCAGAAGGAATCTCCTCCTTATCTCCCCCTGTCGTCTCCTCGGTGTCACCCATGCATGAGTGGCAAGGTCCCCAAGGTCCTTTGCAGATGAAGCAAAGACCCTTACTCCTCAGCTCATTCTTGCTACATGACCCACCAAACCTGAGCAACTCCTCCTGGTCAACTGTCTTCTCAACAACCGAATGTTTTTCTCAACCAACCTTTCGGCTAGTTCATAAGCAACAGGTGAGACCAATTGTTCTCTCCTCCAGATAGTCAACAATCTAGTCTTCAACTCCTTGCAAATGGCATCACGGCCTCCCATACATGAAGACAAAATGGACTGCATATGTGTTATGATTGAGTCAGGATGATGTCTCCTAACGCTGAAAAGGTATTGGAACATTTGCAGGATCAAGTCATCACACTCAAAATCAAACATGATTTCATAAGTTCTAGTCATGGCCATAATTTCCAGAACCTGAAGTTTCTTCCCAAATGTAGGACCCTCACTGTTATCCAAATCTCGCAAAGTTTCTACCATCAACGTGAATACTCTCCTCATAACATCATCATTGTAAGGAGCTATAGGGGCGGTCAACATCATGATGCTAGTAAGACAAGAGTCAACTGAAAGTGTGACCCCTTTGCAAGGGTACTTCAAAAACTTGGGCTGTATTAAAGCTAGCATGACGGGTTTCAAAGCCCACAGCAACTTCTTCCCCTCTAATTGGCTCAATTCGGAAAGAAGTGCATCCAATTCATCTAGTTTGAAAATGGCTTTCACTATGACCCTAATGTATTTCAATTCTGTCCCAAGTGCAAAGATTTGGTGTCCTATTTTTTGCCCCTTCTGCACATCTCTTGGCCGTTCTTTTGGAAGAATGGATAGATCCTTTTTGACAAAGGTCTGTTGTTCAGTTTTGTTTTCTGGTCTAATGATGCATGGCGGTTCAAGGAACCGATTTCTGTGGTTAATCTTCTCAATTTGTTTAGTAGTTCATCCATGGTTTAGTCCAATGATGACAAGAATGTTTATGATAATGAGGCCACTGTTTTTCTGAGCCTTTATAGTGTTGTAGGTTTTAAATATTACTAATGCTCAAGAAAATACACACAGTGGCATATACCCGTGGAGTTCACCTCAACAACCATGACCAGTTTATTGTTAGCAGTGTAATGTTTGGCCAACATAAACAAAGGTCCAAAGCAAACCAAACTTGGTTGACTGTGCACAATATTTCAATGTCTATTCTTGCTGTTCTGGTCCTTCAATGCCTTCAGATTATATGCTTAGCTAGCAGAGAAATACATGGAGGTTCTTGGCTAGCTGTATAAGGAATTTTGCACCTCCCTTCCATGAGTTAAATCTACCCACGAAGTAAGAGTTCTCCCCATAGCTTCACACGTTGTTCCCTGTAGCAGCTCAGAGAGGTATTGCACCAGTAGTTAACACACCTTTCAGCAAGGATTAAACACACATAGCCATCACTAAAGTTTCATCAAGCAGAGATGAAGGATAGTGTGGGCCCTCCAACAATTAATAACCAAGCTACCAACAATTTGTGGTCCCCACAATGACTACTCTATGTATGCAAAATACAGACTCCAATCACGTACAACATACCAAAAATTCTCTACGGTCAACAATTACGCCTGCATAAACTTGCATTTGCATGCACTGAAAATACACGTCCAATCGCAGACTTCTGGAAAGGAAATGCCCTCGACCCCCACTGACTGTGCAATCTGGAGAATTTACGTTGACTTAATTTGCCCTTTTGTGCAGCCAACAATTAATTCAAGAAATGACTGTCCCTGAAAAATACTGTTGCAACTGTCGGGATTGATTTCAAGTCGGCCTCAGCAAATTCGGTCCCTGTTTTTTTGGCGGCTGCTTACAAAAATTCACAATAAAACGACCACGTGAATCTACTGGTCTCTGATTAAGTGACTCGGCCCAGGTTCTCGATCCCCCATGGATTCAGTAGCTACAATTCGATCACTCGGCTTCCCAAATTGAATCACGCATCACTGGCACTGATCTAGACCATACTACGACCAAATTGCTTTTTGTGCTAGCGTCAATCATCCCACACAATGATCTGATTTGCTAGCCAGAGTCTGGATCGTGGCTCCATCCCTTAATCTGACGTGGTCATTTAGAATATGGCCTTGGCAGCTTGAAGGAATTTGGCGGCTCGACTTTGGTTGGTCAACTAGGGATTGGGCTGTTGAAGAAAGTGTAACTAGGTTCGGTATTTACAAATGTAATTTCGATCTTTGTACTTGTCAAGAAAAAGAAATACTATTTTTGTAAATTATAAGAATGAGTTTCTTGCTCATTCCATAGGTCTAGGAAAGTCAAAGAGTCAAAGACGTGTAAAGAGCTCTTCTTGAGCATATATGTAATGTATATGAGTCAACCTAGTGTCTAGAACAACCCTCCAAGACAAGCACAATCCTCTTGAAGAAGGCAGCAAGCAAAACAGTCATGTTGGCCTGCAAAAATGAATTAAATAGCTAAAAGAAGTCATGTCGGCTCACATATAAAGACACACCTCTTCGTTGGTTCATGTCGGCTTAATATGGAGGGCTAACCACTATATACCCTGCTGGGGTCACTACAGAAAAGACAATTCGTATACCTCTAAAACTTTGGATGGTGCAAGAATCTCGGCTAACCACAGGAGTATAGAACTTCGGATTACTCTGCAATTTCGGATGGTACAGTAAGTACAGATCACGTGAATCTGATACTAGTTTGCAACTTTGGATGCGTACAGGAAGATAGAATATCAGACTAGTCTGCAACTTCAGATGGGTGCAAAAGGCATAGGATCTCGGTGATGAGGTACAGGATCTCGATGATGAAGTATTGTGTCTTGGTGCAAGTAATAAGTGTCTCGACCTCCTTATAATCACAGTTTCAATACTGAAACGCAGTCATACAAGAATGCAGTCACACAGTCTTGACGAAGATCGCACACTACTCGGTATAACAACAATGATAAGGATCTCTGTGGTCCTACAGGAATACTCTCAATATACATACGTAAACCTTGTTGTTATCTCGTGAAAGTGCAGAGATGATCACAATGTTACAACAATAATGATCTCCATGATCTCAGTGTTACAACAATAATGATCTCCATGGTAACTTTGACCTCGGTGGCAGCAATGGTACAATTGTAAGGATCCCTGTGGAATCATGATGATGATCTCGATAAAGCATTAATGATGATGTTGATCTTAACAACAAAGAAGAGGATTGGTGTCTTGGTCTTGGAGTGGCCTAGTGGGTCAAGGTTCATGGTCTTGGTGTTCGTCAATTGGAATCTCTATAAGAAGAATTATGTGCGGGTTTTCCTCTCCAAGAAGGAGAAGTTTTGGCCCTGGCAGAATGCCAACATCTTGTGTTCTTGTTTCTTTGTTCTTTGGTAGCTATTTGATGAAATAAGAAACACACACTCTAATAATATCAAAGAGAAGATTGTGCTAATAAGAAAATTAAAATGCCTCGCAAATAGTTATAAAGTCAAGAAGAATCTCATTAACTACATGTGCCCTAGATTCTTCAACATGGGCTCGATTATAGATTTTGTTGCAATAGGAATTCAAGTGGAAACTCAGTTTGATCTTGACAATGCTCTCATGCAATGGATCGTTGATTGTTAGTATGCGTCTGGTCGTTGTAGCACCCTAGTCCCGCACCAACGCTCGAACGATCACCTATTGACATTCAATTTAATATCCCATTCGACTATGGCTCTTCACAAACATAAGGGTGCATTTGGTTCTTTTGCCAAACAATCCCGCAAATTATGGCGGCTCATATGTTCACTGCGACCCTCCAATGCAGATCAGTATAGAGCATTCAAGGAGTTTCAGGTTGGAGAGCATGTACACTTCCGCATCAAACCCAAGAGGAGCTCTTTGAGGATTGGATCATGTGCTAAGTTGGCACCTTTGTATTGTGGGCCTTTTGAGATCCTTGAGAGGATTGGACCAGTGGCCTACCGACTTGCACCGCCGCCAACAGTGAAAGTCCATGATGTTTTCCATTGTTTCATTGCTCAAGATATATGTTTAGGATGTTGATCATGTGATTAATTGGTCTGTATTGCAGGTGGAGCCAGAGGGAGAATTCCAGTCAAAACCACAATGCATATTGTAGCGAAAACAATTCATGCTCCAAAATAGAGCAATCGAGCAAGTTAAAGTTCAGTGGAAGCACTTTGGCCCTGATGAAGCTACATGGGAGATGGCTGATCAGATCAGGCTATGTATCCTTATTTGTTGGTTGAGCACGTGTTTGGTATATTTGTTTTGGTTTATGTTTGTATATGCATATGTGTATGGTAGATACTGCAATGAGCTGTGTTATAAATCTCCAATAAGCAATATGTTGTAAATATTGCATCGAGCTATGTTATAAAGCTCCAATAAGCAGCATGGTGTTCATGGTTTCAACAATTTGGTATGATGTAAATGCTGCATCGAGTTTTGTTATAAAGCCCCATGGGCATCATCATGTTTTGGTAGTTATAGGCGTCATTGAACACCAAGGACGGTGTTCCCCCAAGGGAGAGGAGTTTGTAACAACCTTTGGTTGATTTTCCATGTAAATAAAATAAAACCAAGGTCATGAGACACCTATTCCACGCTGAATGGTGGACAAACATTATAGTGGGCATCACTTTTGGATTAATAGTGGCTATGGAAATTGGCAAAGACACAGGTAAAGGCAAAGAGACAATAAATGACATTTAGTTATGAAAACAAAGGAAAATAGGAGAAAAAGAAGGTGAAGGGACACAAATTTGCATGCTAGGGAAATTAGAGGAAAAGTGAAGGAAAATGAAGAAAACTGAGGCCTCAATGATAAAAAGGCTTTAGAGAAACACTTCACAGCTTTTGGCTTAGCTTTGGTGAGTTCAGTGTTGGTTCTCTCCTTTCATTCTCTCATTCTCTCATACACTTGCACACTTAGAACATTCTTGGAGCACTTTAGCATTCATTGGGATTGGAGAAAGAAAGCAAAGGAAAGCAAAGAAGTGCAAGGAGATTGTTGGATCAATGGCTACAACTGGATTGCTTTGTAGGTAACAGGTTGCATGTGATTCTCTATATAATGACCCATCTCTAATATAGGGAGCACAAGAATATTAGCATGCATATGATAGCTACATATGCATGTATCGCATGCATTGCACTAGTATATATATTCTAAATTAACTATAAATGTTCAATATCATGACACCCCTTCAAATAGAAGTTACACCTTGAACCATCACCACATATGTTGCTTAGTGTGTCATAATTAATAAGTAAATACCCTAAATAATTTCAATGATAATTTTAAAGTATAAAGTAAATATGGTTATAAAAAAATAAATGTAAAATTTAAAGTCAATTATAAATATGGTTATATAGTTATATATCTCAGAATATCAATAAATTATATTAATAAATTTTCAAGATGATAAATTAAATCAAAATATAGTACATATTATGGACCCAAGGCATTTATATAAAATGAATACTAATTCTAAATGTAAACCTAATACGCATGTTGATATACCAATACCTTTAACGAATATGGTCACACGTTACAAAGGATTGAAGGTGTCACCGGGTTAGGGAGTGGTGGGTTTGTTGGTAGAGAAAGTGGTGATTGCCAAGGAGTGGATATACAAAGACAGAAAGGGAGCACAAAAGGAGGAAGGGTAGAGTTTGTTTGGGAAGCAGGGGATTGTCTTGGCCTTTGGAGTATAGTGCAGGGAGGAGGAAATATAGAGAGTCACGTTGGAAAAGGAATTTTGAGGGTTTGTTCTTGGAGTGTTGGGCATGGGGGCCAGAGTGCTTTGATTTTGAAGTACTTTGGAATTAAGTACTGAGATTGTGCCCAATTTGGCAGGGAGGTTTTGGTCATTTTGGTAACGAGAGAAAATTGGGTGCTATAACAGTGCGGGATAAACTTCAAATTCGGAAGCCAGGTATGTATATGTGAATTAAATTGATAAATTCTGTTTAAATTGTAGCTGGTAAATTTTGTAGAATTTAGAAATTTAATTTGGGTTTGCTTATTAAATCATTCGGGTGGAAATTTAGAAATAAAATTTTGGTTTGGCCATTAAACTCTAGTTATGTGCTATCATTGGCATGGAGAATTGCTTGGATTGACGACAGTTTTTGTTAGAAAATCAAAAAGGCAGAAAGATTTTCTTATGTTGATAATTACTTGTGATATTATTATGTTCTTATTAGCTTCTTTATGTTCTTCCTTTATCTTCTTTTCATCAAGCAATCATCAAAGCAAAACATGAAGATCATGGACACAAGATGTAGTCACTCAGTAAGGGCTAAAACCCATTTATAAGGGAAATCCCAGTTAGAACTCGTCCTTAAGTAGATTCAAATTGAGATAAACCAAGACCCTAGACCAAAAGACCTTCCTCCTCCACCAAGTTAGCTCTTTCTTTTGATAGATGATCTCTTCCAAAGTTACCAAGTGCCATCTTCTCAAATGCAACTTCAACCCAAAATTTTGACCCCCAACTTCAGAACTTCGATCTAGCTTTAGGATTGCAGTTTCGATCTAGAAACTTCAATATCTTCAGTTTAGCAGCATCAACCTTCAACCTTGATGTAGCTTCACAACTTCGATGCAACTTCACAACTTCAACCTTGATGCAACTTCACAACTTTGACCTTGATGTAGCTTCACAGCTTCGATACAACTTAAAAACTTTGATGCAATTTCCCAGCTTCGATGCAGCGTTAGAGTTTCGTTGCACATGTGTGTGAGTGAGAGAGAGAGAGAGAGAGAGAAACCCAAAAACTTTGATTCCAACTTCCTTCTTGAACTTCTCACTTTTTCTGCTCCTAGCTACTATAATTTGAACTTTTGTGACATATGCTTCCAAATGAGTCAAGTTGTTCTAATATATAGTGAGTTTGTGAGGTCGAATTCCCTTGTTGAGGCCAACTTGTTCTTTCTTGAGGCTGACTTGGTGGAGGAGGCCTAATTGGCCTAACTTACATTAAAACAATTTTCCTTTTTGACAAAAAATTCCCAGGGGTTCTTTGTATTGTGACATGGTCAAGGACACTTGACATAAACCCTAGAAGTCTTAAATGGAGACTTTGACCTAAAAACAATTGACCCAAGCATGAAACCCATGCTTTAATAAGTCAATTTATTTAATAATAAATTTTCTTTTTCTTCCTTTTGATAAATATATTACGTCATGACTCAAGTACAATTATGAAGACCGATACTAGTTATATTCTTCAACAATTTCAACCTTGCCTTGCCATTTCTTGGATAGCGATGGTGCTGTGGGTTTCCAACTTGTTTTTCTGATTGTTTCTCAAGTTCCCTATGGATGTGGGTTGGAACAACTGCTTTGGAGCCTTGATTTAGCTGTGGGTTGAGTTACTAGTTCTTGGAGCTCTGGACAACTTGCATAGAGACCGATATCGTTGATATTAGTGAGATCACTGTGGTTTAGGGTTGAGGTGTTTTGCCCTTTGGAAGAACTGGTTGGTTTTGTCTTGGTTTATCCTATGAGATCCCACATTCATGCTTGGAATATGGCGCGAGGTTGATTGGCTAAAAGAGAGATTTGGTTCAGCCCAATCTATGGTTGGGTGGTACGTGGAAGTCCCTGGCTTGGTTGGCATTTTCATATGTTAATAAGAGGTATTTTCCTATTGTGATCTATGAGCATTTGTACTAGTTATTATGGTGATCTTATGACTGATTTTCCATGATTTCTATTTTGGTTATATGCTAGTTATATGATGTATCTTATCTATGTCTCTTGACATTTTTTGATAAGTTATTGAATGGTTGATGAATGCAGGAGCTAATAAGTGTTATTGCAACTTGTTAGAGAGGGCATAGAGCTTTCTTGGTGATTCTCAGATGAAGACTATCAGTTTATGATCAAATACGGATTCATGACCTGTAGCTTTCATGTTCATCATATGTTTGGTGAAATGTCTATCATGGACTAGGCATGTCTAGGTCAAGTTCTTGCTTGAGTTTTAATGATTAGCATTGTCATCACTTTTGAATGCATTTTGGAAAGTTGCAGACAGTTTTGGGCAGTGGTCTGGAGGCTGGCATGAAAGAGTGGCTCAGATATCATGACTGCACCTTTTGAACTGGGAATTTTCAGTCATAACCGCATGGAAGCAAGCTCATGCGTGCGGTTATAGCCTTCTAACCGCACTGAAGCTGTGTTGTGCATGTGGTTGGGGAGTTTCCCCTGTGGAAAGTGCTCCAACTCAGGGATTGATCATCTGGAGTGCTTTGTAGGCTCTTGAGTGGTTTGTAGTTCCTGAGGGATGTTTGTAAGTTGTCGGTATGTTGGCCCCACTTCCATAACTGGATCTTGGAGGACGAGTCATATCATAGTGACACGTCTTATGTTTACCCTGGAGAGCTTGTAAAAGTGGGTAAATGTGGGAGGAGGCGTTATAGCCTCCATCTGTGTAGAAAGGTTTGACGCTTGGCACGGGCAGGTTAGACTATGGGTTTCGCTTTTTAATTCAATATTTCATAATATATGTTTTTTTAATGGAACATTTATTGTTTTTTTGCATGAGAAATATCTTTATATTCCATATGAGGAATATACATATTTTGGTCCTCGAGGGACTATTTAGATAATAAGGTTGGAAGCCATTATGATTATAGGAAATGCTCATTATGGAACATGTATAGCTTGAGTGGGCCTAATGGTTAAGAAGATGTGTTCATCGTAAGCGGTCTCAAGTTCAAATCCAGAGGGGGGTAGAGTATGTATACTTTGTCTAATTGTTGTGTAGAAAAAAACACACCTATTTTTCCATTTGCTCCCAAACCACTGCATGTTTTGTTGGCCAATTGCCACATTTGTTAATTTGGTTGCTAGAATGGTTGGAGTTATACAAACACATATCCTCAACTTAATAATTGTTAAATTTTAATTTATCTCTGCAACATTCTCTAATGAGCAATGAATGCAAATTGCAAATGAACATGGGATGAGTTTTCTTTGACAACCAAATATTGTAAGCAGTGGAAAGTTTGAAGTACTTTGCATAATATATAACAGAGTATTCTTTTTTGTTGGTATAACATAATTGGAACAAAATTTGTGTTATTTGATTTGTATTTTCTTGATTATGAGCCTGGTATTTTGCAGCAAATAAACAAGTAATAGAAGCTTGAATTTAGGCTAATGGTGTTTGTAGAGAACAAAGAAATTATTTTTGGAGCAAGTATCTGTGTTGAGACTAATAGGCGATAGGTAGACCGTGTTCATATCAATCAACCCTCATAGAGAGAAAGGAATCTCATCTAGGTGGATATTGGTGGCCACTTGCCTATTCCACTTGGACCCCCAACACTGTTTCTTGTAGTTTCCTTAATTCTAGCACAACTTTCTATTTTTGACAGTTTTTTGGGTCCAAAACTTCTGGAGCCAGTTTGTGGCCCTAAACGACGTTATTTTGAAAAATGCGCCAAGCCCAAACTCATAGAGGACAGGCTTGCTAGGAAAATTCGTTGTCCTTAGATAGATCTTTCTAACTAGGTATCGTACGTGCCAAACAAAGATCATATGCCCAAAATACGAGCTTGGGAAGTTGGCATTCTAACTAATCCCAACGGGGCCCATAAAATTTTAGCGGTTCATCTCCTAGGGTTAGGTTTTTGGATGTTTAGGGTTTTCATTTGTTTCTCAATAATAAAAAGGTTAAGGGTTTTCCTTTGTTTCTCAATAATAAAAAGGTCTTCGAGCCTCATTGTAACACATTTCAAAAGGTGTGTAACCGTCACATCACTTCTCAGAGATAAGCTACATTGCACAAGCTAGTTTGTTTCCATTCTGCATGTAAACAATTTTCAATATTTGTTATTATTTAATTGAAGTTCAGTTTTCGTTGTAGCTCTATGTTTTTGTTTAAATCTGTATTTTATTTCATTCCTGCATAAATTCGGACCAATGGTATTAGAGCGATATGCTCTTTCTTTGTTTTTCTATGCATGTCCCCAATGAGGTCACGGTATAAGGAGTTAGGAATTGAACTAGTTAAACCCTTGCAAGACTGACCTCGCCAATCCCGACGACCTCACATGGCGGAAGAAAAGAAAGACGAGGGAGCAGGAGATCCTTTCAAAATGTTGCTCGAAGAGGTCCTCGAGCGACAAAAGAACGAGATGATGGATAACTTTTCCCAGATCCTTCGACGGGTATTAGTGGGCAAAGCATCTTCCTCCAACAGTCACTTTAGGGGCGTTGCCCCCTTTAAGGTACAAGTTAAATTTAACATTCCTATATTTGAAGGCCAGATAGACGCAAATGCCATAGATATATGGTTAAATTAGTTGGAAGGATATTTTTTGGTCCATAATTTTTCCAAGAGGGAAAATATTACTTTTGCACTCCTTAAAGCTACCTCCCCACGCCAAGGACTAGTGGGAAAACTACTGTGAGCGGAGGGACAATTAGGAACCCTCACTATTTTCAGCCACACCCACTTGGAATTCTTTCTGAGATGTCGTCTAGGAACAATTTTACCTTGTCAGGAGCTATGAAGATAAGTGCATAAAATGGACCACATTATGGCAGGAAAGGGATCAAGACGTGTTAGAGTTCGCAAATATTTTTCATACCCTTCGCATGAAGTTGGGTATGAAGGATTCTGTGCAACATCTGGTACTCAAGTACTGTCACTGTTTGCACAAATACATCTAGGAAGAGATGGAGTTCTTGGACATCTCCTCACTTGGCGCCGCATACCAATATGTCGTCAAGATCAAGCAAAAATTTAAATAGAAGAAGCGAGACTTTGGATCTATGAATCCAAAGCAGGGAAAAGGCACCCCCAAATTGCAGAACAAAGGATAGAGCCAAGGTGGGGTAACCCAGGATAACCCATCGAAGCCACAAGCAAAGAATAACACAACGAAGACGAAAAAGCACACAGGGAAATGGTGTGAGTTCCACAAGAGCCCCAACTCACAACACAAATGAGTGTTGCGTTGAGTAGTCACTGTTGATCAAGCTGAAAGCGTCAGAGTTAGATGCATGCAGATTATCAATGCAGAGCCCAATGTCATTATTGCCACCACCAAGGTCCAAAAGATTGAGCTCGAAGATCTCGAGGAGGGGGAGCATCTCTTCCACTCACATATATGGGTGAAGGGTTCTCCACTGCAGTTCATTGTCGACAACGGGAGCCAAAAGAATGTCATATCAGCTGAGGTCGTGAAGTGGTTGGGCCTACTAACAACACCACACTTGCAGCTGTACACCATCGGATGGCTCCACCAAGGGCGATATCTTTGTGTCAGCCAACATTGTTGCTTGCCCTACAACATCATGCCCTTCATGGATGAGGTATTGTGTGATGTTGCTTCTCTTGAAGTTTGGGATGTATTATTAGGCCAACCATACTTGTGGAAGCATCATGCTGTGTATGAGTTTAGGCCTTACACTGTTATTATTACTTTGGGCAATAAGCTATATAGGACACCGGAGGTAGTTTGCCTACTGCCATTTCTTTGATTTCTGCGAAGCAATATAGTAAGATAATCTCCCAGACCAGGAAATTTGTTTTCTTTCTCATTTGCTCTCAAAGTAAGGGGAAGATCATAGTAGAAGCAGGTCGATAAGGTCGTGGAAGAATATAGGGACATCTTCTCCTCATCCATAGGGGTACCTATGGACTATCAAGTCAAGCATTCGATCGCTTTGATTGTGAAAATTCGTTGAAATGCAACAACTGGAAATATTTTACCTATCTGAAAAAGTTTATTTTGTTTATGGCAAAATAACGAAATATTCACACTACAATTTCTTCACAAAATAAAATACTGCGGAAGGAAAAAATAGGAACTGAGAAATACTAACACACACACATCAAAATTGACACAATTATTTTTGGACAAAAGTCCTCGGAAAAACCCAACTTCGGAAAACTAGTGCAACAATGAGGGTTTTTATTATTTTGCAGCAGCAAAATTTCTGAATATAATAAAATGACTCCAAACGGGAGTTTCTATCTAAGAGAAATACTAGCAAAAATATTTGAGGATATTTACCCTCCTCAAGTAATCCCACAACAATTTGAGCTTCAAAAGTGGCTCTGGAACACTTATGCGTTAGCCTTTTGTGCTGCCTCGGTGTAGGCCTCACTCGTGCTACTCAAAAACTACATCTGATGTGACGTCTAGCCTGTTGCTGCCATTGGAAGTGATTCTTTCGGCCTCTTGGAAATTTCCCTGGCCACTAGAAGCTTAATCTGCCCTTGCTCTGGATGAATCAAACTGCTTGGTTGAGGCCCTGTGTAGCCTCTTGGAGAAATAATACGACCTTTTCTCATTGCTTCTCTGGAACTGGAAACTGTTGAAGAATGTAACTAGGTTCAGTCTTCATAAATTGTATTTGAGTCATAATGAAATGTATCTATCAAAATAAATAATTTTATTTATTTATTATTATTAATATGACTTATTAAAGCATGGCTTTCATGCTTGGGTCATCATGTTTTAGGTCAAAGTCGCCATTGAGGACTTCTAGGATTTATTCCGAGTCATTAGAGTCATTGTCCATTTAAAGAGACCATTCTTAGGCTTTTGAATCATGTAAAAAGAATTAATATTGAGTCAAATAGGCTATTTGTCACCTCCACACCAAGTCGGCCTCAAGGAAATCAAGTCGGCCTCAAACTGGGTAATTTGATCTCACCAGAAGCCTATATATTGGAGCAGCTCAAATTCATTTGGAGCATACTCTCTCAATCAAGTTTGATATCTAAGAAGAGCTGAAAAGTGCGAAGTTGGAAAAGGAGGCTAAAAGGAGTGCGAAGTTGGACAAGAAGGAGAAAAAGGTCAAGATCGAAGTTTTGGGCTATTTATCTCTCTCGTGTGGATTCCTCTAGGAGATTGAAGTCTTTCTTGTCAAGTCAAAGTTGTTGTTGCTGCCAGTTGCTGGGTCGAAATTCTTGCTGCAAGGTCAAAGTTGTTGCTGAAGGTTTATTATCTGCAAGAAGGAAGAAAGGGCTGACTTGGTGTGGAGGAAGTCTGTGTCTAGGTCAAGAGTCTTGGATTATCTCAGGAAGTTATTAAGGAAGAGTAGTTCACTGGGTTTTCCCCTAGATAAGGGTTTTTACCTGGCTGTCTGCCTATATCTAGTGTTTGTGATCTTGGTGCTATTGTTTTGGTAATTGCTTGATGAACTAAAAGATAAAAGAAGAACATAAAGATAAGCAAGTCACAAGTAATTATCTATATAAAGAAAATCTTTTTGCCTTTCTGATTTTCTAACATGGTTTCAGAGCTAAGGTGAAGAAGGGAAAAGGGCAACTCAAAGATCTATTAAAAGAAGAGTAAGGAGTTCTAAGAAGCTTTGAATAAGGGTCATCAAAAGGAACATATAAGAAGCCCAGTATATCATCTTCAAGGACAATGTCTAACTCAATGAAGGGAGAAAACAAGCTAGAAGGAGCATCTAACTACAGGGCATGGAAGAATATGATAGACCTCATCCTTGAAAAGAATAAAGTTTTGGACCTAGTCAAGGGAAAGATGAAGAAGCCTACTAATGAGTCAAGTGATGCAGAAAAAGAAAAATCCAGGGAAACATAAATATTGGCTATGACACTTATGGTGAATGGAATAAAAGATAACCTCATTCCCTATATCTTTAACATAGGCTCTGCTCAAGAGATGTATGAGGCTTTATCAAAATTATTCACTATCAAGAATCTTGGTCAAATAACAAGCCTTAGAAATGAACTAAGATCTATAAAGATGAAAAAGGAAGACATTGTGGCATCTTTCTCTATGGGAATAGCCAGATTCAGGATTTCTCTAGTTAGCAACAAAGAGAATGAAGAAGAAAAAGATTCAAATATCTACTCCGCTCATCATAAGGACAAATGATCATTCAAGACGACTAAAGGGCCTTGAAGGAAGATTGACATATCCAAAATCGAATGCTACAACTGTCACAAGATGGGTCATTACAATAGTGATTGTCCTGAAAATTTGAGAAATAGAAAGAGAAATAGGGATCATGCAAATGTTGTCGAAGAAGGATCTCCAAAGAAATACAAGACCGAAGAATCAGAAATAAAGGACTTATACTACTGAGCCCTTCTACTTTAAGTTTTTGATTGTTTTGTATTTTGATTTCTAGCACTTATTGGTTTAACACTCTTTGGAAAAACATTGTTGAATTGTTTTGTTAAAGTATTTAGGTATCCCTTGAGATTGGATTAAGAGGGAGCCCTCACCATTTTCCAAAGATAAGTATCTTACTCCGTATATTATCTTTTACATTTGATTTTCCTTTTCTTATCTAGATGTATTTGCACTAGATGCTAATCATATTTCTTTTATATATTTTCCTTGTTTAGGAAAAGCTTGCTGCTATGATCAAGGGCTATGACCTCACAAGACAAAACATAGAAGTTCCATTGGAATTGATGTCCTATAAGGTTTGCCTAAAATCAAAGGTATGCCTTAGACCATAAGTTTTGTTTCTCTTCATGATAAAGGTATATTCATTCATTCTAAGAAATCTACTTTACATTACTAACAAGAGTTATGTCTAGGACGGTGGAATCATAGAGATTCTTGTTTGGGAGATTGATAATTAGATTCATTCTACCCTCAGTAAAATCATTGAGTCTGTAGAACCCTAATAGGTTCTTTGTAAAACCCTAACCTAAGGGTATGTCAATTCCAATGTAAAAACTCTAGTCTACTTAGGGTTACTGATGAAATCTAGAAAACACTATTCTTTTGATGTTTGGGGTTTTGATGTAGTTCAAAGTTTTAGTATTATTATGGAAACTCTTTTCCTTTAGGGTTGGATGGTAATGTGTTCCTAGACCTTTAGAGTTTTTGGAAATTCAGGGTTTGCTGTGTTATGTATTGAAACCCTAGATCTTTAGGGTTTGATAGGATTTATAAGCAAGACCCTTATGATGAATCTCGAGGTATATGATTTGGATGTCTGATCAAAACCCTAGCCTAATCGAGATTATTATATGTCTAACTTTAAATGTATTGATATTTGTGTCCTGGGTTAGTCCTATATATGTTATGATATGCTTATGCATGATTATCCTAGATCTGTATTTGTAGTATGTACTAATCTATTTGTTGATAAGTTCTAGGGTTTGTAACTAAGTCCTAGTAGAAGTTTGATATTCTAAGATATGGTAGTGTTTCTATTATGATGATAAAATCTAGCGTTTACAACAAACCCTAGTAGAAGTTGGTCATTTAGTTGAAACCTTCGATTGTGTTATGACTAGTTTTGATTGTTGACATCTAAGACTTAGTGTCACATGTATGGAATCTAGGGTTTGCATTAAATTCTAGTAGAAGTCTATCATATGAATTGTAAAGTTGTTAGACTTGTTTGAATTGCTTCTAGGGTTTGCAATATATTATAGTAGAGTATGTCATGTCTCTGAAAGAAATATTGAGGCCCTAGATATAATGAGACTGATATTTTGATTGAGTGATCTAGGGGTTATAACTAGACCCGATCAAAAGAAGTTGAAATATAAAAGTATGTGTCTCTTGTTGTTTATGAACCTAACTAAGTTTAGGTATTTGTTGTTTAAAGTCTAATGCTTCCATTAGTGTATGATTTTGATATAGTTAATGCTTCTATATGTATTTGGTTGTACTTGCTATCTAAGTTGTGTAGGTACATAATCTTCAAGAAGGTGAAGATGTTCGTAAGTAAAGTTGATTTGATTGATAAAGCATGATGAAGGAAGTTATAGGAATAATGATGATCAAGAAGGGTGGAAGCCATGAAAGATTCTTTGATGTCATAGAAAAGAAATTGATCTTCCTAAGTTAAGAAGGAGCCTGGATAAAGAAAAGAGTATATGTCTTGAGTTGAGAGGGAGGGCATATTATAGTCATGATGGATACCTTGAAGAAGAAATTGGAGAATGTATATTGAGGTGCTGCTGAAAGAAGGAAAGCTGGTTTTGGTTGTTGCATGTGAAGTAGGAAATGAAGCTGAATGATTGAGGAAATCTTTGTCAAGATTTGTTTGGGTGGCCTCGAAGTCCTACTGTGATGAATTGTGAGGCAGCATCAAGAAGTCGAAAGACCTCGAAGGTTTGTGTTTACTCATGAGTACTTGAAAGGTTGTTATTGATTAAGGGGTTGCGACTGTTTAGGTAAATCTCTCAACATTTTTGAAAGCATGCTTGAGGTTAGAGAGATTTGATGTGTTGAGACATTGTGTGTAAAATGCCTGGGAGGACATCTTGCCGACATATGTGTTGATGTCTAGATCCCGAAGTTGTAGGGAGGATGGCGTTGGTCATGGAGCTCTGACCTTGGATACACACCTAGATCCCTGGATTGATGGTTAGCAAAGTAAGCCTGATGGTACCTACACTGGCTGAAAGCTTTAGTCCATCTTAGTCCCTCCCGGATAGATTGCCCTGGTCAGGAATCTAGTCTATGGCACTGCAATTGCCTAAACTCTTCATGGTTCATGTGTTTTGATATCTTCCATGTACTTGTAAGTTGTATATGTAAGTATGAATACCTCCCTAGTTAAGAGGGAGTGTTGAAAAATGTAACTAGGTTCAGTCTTCATAAGTTGTATCTGAGTCATAATGAAATGTATCTATCAAAAGAAAGAAAAACAATTTATTATTATTTTTAATATGACTTATTAAAGCATGGGTTTCATGCTTGGATCATCATGTTTTAGGTCAAATTCCCGATTGAGGACTTCTAGTATTTATTCTGAGTCATTAGAGTCATTGTCCATTTAAAGAGACCCTTTTTGGGCTTTTGAATCATGTAAAAAGAATTAATATCGAGTCAAATAGACTATTTGTCACCTCCACACCAAGTCGGCCTCAAGGAAATCAAGTCGGTCTCAAACTCGGTAATTCGACCTCACCAGAAGCCTATATATTGGAGTAGTTCGAATTCATTTTGAATATACTCTCTCACTCAAGTTCGATATCCAAGAAGAAGAGTTGAAAAGTGCGAAGTTGGAAAAGGAGGTTAAAAGGAGTGCAAAGTTGGAGAAGAAGGAAGAAAAGGTCAAGATTGAAGTTTTGTGCTATCTCTCTCTCTCTCTCTCCCATGTGGATTCCTCTAGGAGATCGAAGTCTTTCTTGTTAAGTAGAAGTTGCTGCTGCCAGTTGCTGGGTCGAAATTGCTGCTGCAAGTTGTTGTAAGGTCAGAGTTGTTGCTGAAGGGTTATCATTTGCAAGAAGGAAAAAAGGGCTAACTTGGTGTGGAGGAAGTCTGTGTCTAGGGCAAGAGTCTTTGATTATCTCAGGAAGTTATTAAGGAAGAGTAGTTTACTGGGTTTTCCCTTAGATAGGGGTTTTGCCCTGGTTGTCCGCCTATATCTGGTGTCTGTGATCTTTGTGCTATTGTTTTGGTAATTGCTTGATGAACTAAAAGATAAAAGAACATAAAGGTAAGAAAGTCACAATTAATTATCTACATAAAGAAAACCTTTCTGCCTTTCTGATTTTCTAACAAAAACTCCTCCAGAAAACCTCTGTGTTGCCCCTCTGCCACCTGCTACTCGACTTACTGGCTCGATTTCTCCTGTTGAATTACCTGCACTGGAAAATCGAACTGCCCAGACCACTGAGTATCTGCAACTGGTGTATTCTCTAGTTGGGACTCCAACGACCAAGATTAAAACTTAGTCAATGTCTGAGATTATTTCCTAGCTTAGACTCAAGAAATATTTAAAAATTGGTTAATAATCTAATTGAGACACTTCTAGGTGGAATTTCCAAAAACGATTTCTGAGTTTTGGAGAACTTCTGTGTTCCTAGTGTTTTAGCCTCTCCACAAAGTTTCGAGATTAAAACATCTTCGATGCTACAAAAACTGACACTCCCTCTTAGCGAGGAGGGTGTTCTAGTGCTGCACTACTGCTACAACATCGTGTCTCTGCATCACCCTTTGTACGCTGTTGACGTTTGACCACTATGACCGACTGCCACTGACCACCAACCATTGCCTAACTCTGATTCATTTGCCACTTTGTAGCTAAATCACCCTGCATCTGCGATGCTGCTAACCATGCACTGCATATCCTGTACTACTGCCAACTCTGCTACTGCGCTGTAACTCCTTCTCAATTGTTGTTGCTGCTACTGCAATTACTGCAACTGAGAAGCATCCAAAATACTCTGTCCTTGCTATTGAAATGGGTTCTCTACCATGCCCATTTGTTCTTTGAAATAAACAAAGTTACCTCTCCCTAGAGCTTTCGTGAATATATCTGCAACCTGCTCTTCTGTGGAAATATACTGTAGCTGGACCGCTCCACGCCACACACAACCTATGATGAAATGACATCGAATATCTTTGTGCTTCGACTTGTCATGAAAAACTGGGTTCTCAGACGTAGCTGTGTGTGTTGCCATATATCTGCTTTTGCAGAGCTTAGTGCTACTGACTTCTGCTTCTTCCTACATGAAGAAATCATCCCTGATCCAACATTGAAGCAGTACCCAGAGGTACTTTTCTTGTCCACTGTAATGCCTGCCCAATCTGCATCTGTGAACCCACATACTCTGATGTCATCCCCTTGGGTATATTTCAACCCATACTTTATTGTGCCGCGTACATACCTCGAAATGTGCCTCGCTTCTATCCAATGTATCCTCTTCGGTTCTACCTTAAACTGAATGAGGGTATTGACTGTGAAGCAGATATCTGGCCTAGCGTTGACTAGATACATGAGGGAACTGATGAACTGTCTATACAAGGTGGGGTCAACATCCTTGTCATCTGATGCATCTATTTTCTTCCAGTTGGTGATCATGGGCGTAGACATGGTCCACAATTCTGCATTCTGAATCTCTTCAGAATGTCTATAGCATATCTTCCTTGACCAAGGAAGATCTCCCCATTCTTCTGCCACACTTTGAATCCTAGGATATGTGCATCAGCCTGAAATCCTTCATATTAAACTCTGCTGCTAAGTTCCTCTTGTAGTCCTCTATGAGCCCTGATGACCTTGTCAGGAAGAGATCACCCACATACAACATTAGGATGATTGGCTTATCCTCTACCAACAAATAATAAAGGTTGGGATCTGCATCACTCTTGACGAATTCCATTTGCTACAACTTGCTGCTAATCCAACTGTACCATGCCCTGGGCACCTGCTTGAGTCCGTATCTCCTACTGGCATCTCATGAGACCTCTTGAAAGCTTTGTCCTCCACGAACTTTATGTCTCGTCTCACTACAATCTTCCTATTGCTAGGAATGTAGATCCTATATGACTTTGAGGTTTCGTTATACCCAACAAGGAAGCCCTTTTCTGTAGTTTGATCTAGTTTGGTGCGCAACTCATTTAGCACATGGCAATAAGCAATGCGGCTGAAAGTCTAGAAGTGACTAACCTCTGGCTTTTCCCCTGTGAAAGATTCTTTTGGCATTTTCTTCCCTAATGCCCTATGAGGAGTCCCATTCTGAATATATATCGCTATGTTACATGCTTCTTCCCATAGAAACCTGGGCAAATCCTGGTCATATAACATAGCTTTTGTAGCCCTAACTATAGTTCTGTTTTTCCGCTCCGCTACCCCATGTTTTTGTGGATTGTATGGAGTTGTCCACTCTCTTCTATGCCTTTCTTCGAACAAAAATCTATGAAGTTTTGACTCTTTATCAATGTACTCTCCACCATTATCTGAGCAAAGCACCTTGATCTTCTTCCCTGTTGCATTCTCCATGAGAGCCTTAAACTCCCTGAAAAGATCGAAGACCTCATCCTTGGTCTTCAAGAAGTAGATCTAGGTTTTCCTAGAATGGTCATCAATAAAGGTGACGAAATATTCAGTCCCATTGACAACTTTAGTGTACATCGGGCCACAAATATCTGAGTGTATAAGTGTTAAAATTGGAAACTAGGGTCAAACTCCATGTGGGTCATTTTATTAATGGAAGCTGGTATTTTTCTTGGATCCCTCTCATCGAGAGTGTAGGATTGATCTAAAGATCATCCGATTTCGATAAGTATTCATGGAGATATGAATTTATTTGTGTTATGGGACAATTTGTCAAGGTCGGCCAACAACCAAATAAACCCCACTTGTGCTCAACGTTTTAGTATAAATAGAGGTGGCCTTCAAGTCATTTCAACACACTTGGGATCTCTTCCTCTCTACTTGTCTTTGGGTTTTAGTAGGAGGAGAGATTCTAAGGGATAACGCTGCCCTAATCTAGAGGGCAGAAGCTGGAATTGCCAGGAATAGTCAGAATTGCCAGCACTGCAGCGAACAACCAGAATTGCCGGAACTGCCGGGAAAAGCCGGAACTGCCGGAACCGCTAGGAACTGCTGGAACTGCCGGGAATAGTCGGAATTGCCGGAACTGCCGGAACTGCTGGGAACAACTGGAACTGTTGGAACTGTCGGGAATTGCCGGAACTGCTAGAGCATCTGTCTCCGAAGGAGAGCAGCATGCAAGGGACAACTAACTAACATTGGGACAGTTGTATGGTACTTAACAACAAATACACCAAGCATGGAATGTTATAGCTAGCATGCAAGGGACAACTAGCATGCAACAACAAGCATGCTAGGGACAACAAGCAAGCTAGGGACAGCAAGCAAGAAAGATGCAGCCAACACATAGGTCAGTATGGCAACATGGTGCAGCAATGGCACATAATGCAATACAGTGATGAGTATAGTCATGATTAATGAAGTGTGATGAGATGCAACATAGTGATGATGGTTGCAGCATGGTGCAGCGTGGTGAGGTGCAGCATGATGACGAAATGCAACACAACGATAGGTGAAGGAGTCACCTTGGAGAATCAGTTGAAGTAGCATGTCTTCAACTGATCTCATGTATCATCTTCTTAGAAGATGATCTTTCTCTTAACCTAGATAAGTCAAAGTGTTGACTTCTGTTGTAAACGTAACATCTCTCTCTCTCTCTGCTGAACTATTGAAGAACATATAAGAAGAATTGATCAAGGGTTTCCCCACATTGGGGTTTGTCCCTGGCTAGCACCACATCTTGTGTCCTCTTGTCTTGGCTTGTCTTCTGCGATTTATGTTTATGTTCTGTTTGCAGTTTACTTTAATGTTGATGTGATTGCTAATCTGGAAAAGATATTGAGCTAACTGTCAAAATTGAAATAAATTTCTCTAAGCATAGAACATACCTAAAATCAACATGGTATCAGAGCTGAGGTGAAGACAATGCCTAAGCAAGAGTGAAAGAGCAATCACAGAAGACAGTTGGGAAAGGACAAAAGGATTAGTGAATTCCTCATCCCTCTTCAAATTCACCGAGGGTGAAGTCGAAGCAGAGAATATTATCAGAATGGCGCAGCAGAAGTTTCTGATGGCCTACCTAAAGATCACTTCATTGGGAAGTCCAGATCTAAGGGTGGAAGGAAACGCAAATGCCTTGGTTGCAATAAGTTCGGCCATTATGCGAAGGAGTGTCCGAATGGCAGAGGCACATCTCTTGATGAAGATAACAATCATTCCAGGGACATCTTCAATGATCAAAGTAATGACAGGTAATGCAGGTCATCAAGGAAATGACCGACTCTTCAAAGAAAGCAAGGAACCCCAGATTGTTTGGGAATCTGGCTTATTGATTGTAGTGCTTCAAGGCATTTCATCGGATAGAAGGGTGCACTCCCTAATTTGGTAGAGATGGAAACAATCGTGGGATTATACTTGGAGCCGATGCAACCTCTCTGGGAAAGGGTGTAGGGAATGTTACCCCTCAATTGAATGAGGGTAACTCGATTCATTTACAAAATCTCTTTTATGTACCTGATTGCAAGAAGAACCTGGTGTCCATTTCGGCAATGGAAGTCAAAGGTTACTGGGTGGCACTCATCGATGGAAAGGTACAAGTTTGAAAATAGATTTTTCAAAAATGTTTTTGAGTTCAGGGTTGTATCAAGTTGCAAGAAGTCCACTGGGGACCATGTCCATTGACACATAGCACCGGAGGTTTGTGAGTCAAATGGTGACAGGGATGCCTGAATTCAAAAAGAGCATGAAAGTAATGTCTGAGATGTACCAAAGGAAAATCTTACAAGGGGACCATTCCCCTCATGTAGTAGGTCCACAGGTTTGGAACAACCCGAGGGGTTTGAGATTCATAATCAGGAATCTCACATATGCAGGTGGAAGAAAGCCCTCTACGGCTTGAAGCAAAATTCCCCGGGCGTAGTATGAGAGGATTGATAGTTGTCAGATGAAGCTGAGATTCACTAAGAGTGAAGCCGATCCAAACCATTGTCTGAAGGTTGTGGATGATAGACCTCTCATACCAGCACCTTCTGAGGACGGCCTATTTCAAACAGGTGCAGACCTCTCACTAGCAGAAGTAAGAGGGAGTTGGATTCCGGATGTGGAATGGTAAACTGCAAGCCCGTGACTACCTCAAGGATCTTAACTTTCAGAAGTTATATGGTAGTGATGTCAGACTAGATTTGGGAAATGCCTCTGAGTTTCATAAACTCATTCGCGTTGATGTTCTTGGTGAACTTTTGTCCAGACATATGTTTTGCAGTTAACATGGTGAGCTCATATTTGGTTGAGCCTCATTGAATTGGTGCCAAGAATCTTTTGAGATATCTTCAGGGCATAATCTCTCATAGATTGAGATACACTGCTGGAAATATGAAACTGGATGATTAGTTCTCCCGTGGCAATTGTGAAACAGGATGATTAATTCCCCTGTGGGCCAAGATGATTAGTTCTCTTGTGGCAAATGTGAAACAGGATGATTAGTTCTCCTGTGGGTCGGGATGATTAGTTCTCCCATGGCAACTGTGGAACAGGATGATTAGTTCTCCTATGGGCCGGGATGATTAGTTCTCCTGTGGCAACTGTGAAACGGGATGATTAGTTCTCCTATGGGCCGGGATGATTAGTTATCCCGTGGCAATTGTGAAACATGATGATTAGTTCTCCTGTGGGCCGAGAATGATTAGTTCTCCCGTGGCGACTTTGGGGCAGGATGATTTGTTCTCCTGTGGACAGGATGATTAGTTCTCCTGTCGAGGCATCCTACCCATGCAGTCTGGGACTCATGGGAAGTACCTCTCATCTGATCAATGAGCAGGGAAATGGGGTTAGGGACCATAGTAGTACTATCGATGGACGCATCGATGTATCTACCGTATTCCCTATGCTAGGATGACCTCCATTGATCCGGGATCAACGAAACTGATCTGGGATCAGTATGAGTGGTTTGAGACACTCCCTTGTGATATTGATCTAGGATCAATAAAACTGATTTCGGGTCAATAAGAGTGATGTGACACACTCTCTTCAGATGGATTTACTTCGGGTCAGTAGAGAATGGTATGAGACATTCTCGATCAATTCTTCTTCTTCATGGTTCAGCAGAGTAGAGCAGAGCTCAGCAAAGCAGAGCAGTGTAGGGCACTAATGGCAGAGATAGTATAGTCGGACATATGGATTAGCAGAGGGAGTTCTCCCTACTTGAGAGGGAGTGTTAAAATTGACAACTAGGGCCAAACTCCATGTGGGTCATTTTATTAATGGAAGCTGATATTTTTCTTGGATCCCTCTCATCAAGAGGTGTAGGATTGATCTAAAGATCATCCGATTTCGATAAGTATTCATGGAGATATGAATTTATTTGTATTATGGGACAATTCGTCTGTTGGGTCCCTATAATACTAGTGATTACCCCATTACTATGGTAGTTGTGCCCCTTATTAATATTGTTGTGCCCCTATTGCCCCCATATTGTTAGTACTGTGCCCCATAGAATCCCCCTATTGTTATTTTTGTGGCTTTATATTATTATTGTTAGGTCGGCTGGGTTATATTGTGACTCCTTAGACTCCTATATATAGAAAGGAGGTTTTGTCATTTGAATCATCCAAGAATGTTCATTTATGTAATGTAAAGGAGGTTTCCCCCTCGAAGAGGCTGAATTATAAGGCGTTGATCTATCTTTTCTATCTTTTCTTGAGCTGGTTTCATAACATTTGGTATCAGAGCTTTGGATTCTAGGGTTTCGTTGTTCCAAACAGGTCATCGTGGCATTTTCGCTATAACTTTTTTTCTACGACGTTTCAGAAGTCGAAAACAAAACCCATTTGAGAAGACATCGCACTGAATCTCGGGTCCGAATTTCAGAGCTTTTTGCGCTATATTTTCGGAGATATGATCTGAGGAAGTTGGTCCTTTCGCAAAATCCTGAATTACATTCAAAACAAGTGACCTGGGAAAAATCGTCATAACTTTCTCTCTGAGCATCAGATTGAAATTTCATAAGAAGTTAGAGAAAGAGGACGGACTCTAGTTTCTTGTATATATTTCTCAGAGGCAAATATCAAAATAGTGACACGTGGCACTTCATACAAGTTCGCTCTTCTGAAAAGGTCTATAATCAGGTCACTGTGGGAGATTTGGCATAACTCTTCATTGGAGAATCCAATTGGGGTCAGACTGGTG
>APFE031365370.1:0-12977 GCA_000404065.3 Pinus taeda
TTCTTGGAATATATTAGCTTCTTGTAGTTCTATTATTAGACATTTCCATGTTGTTATCATGGTATTTATAACAGTTTCTTTTCCATTCGCACAACGAATGACATTGGAAGTACTCTTTTAGTCCCACTGACTTAATATTCGTGATCATTCATTGGAGAATGAGAAAATTATCCATCTTATATTATCATGGCATCATATAAATGTTGGAAAAAAGAAATAAGTAATTAGAACCATACCATACTAGTATGAAAATAATTATTCTTTAAAAACTTATTTTTCTTTTTGGGGGAGCTTATTATGGTGCCTAAAGATTGAAGAAAAGAAAAGGGAATTACAGTGTGCACACATGTATATAAAAGTGGGGTGCATTCTAAAGCCTCACTGAATATGTAGGTGATTGATAACTTTTTTTGTATTTGCGATGATAGTTTGCACACATGTATATAAAGGTGGGGTACATTCTAAATCTTGACTGAATATGCAAGTTATTGATAACTCTATCTATATTTCTAGAGAGAGAGTGTGTTTTCAATTCATATCCTACTTATATATCCCCGAGACCTTTTTCGGTATCAACTTAAGTTAGGATTTATTTGGATTCAGATAAAATAAATGCTAAAATCAATTCATATCCTACTTGTATATCCACGAGAAATTTTTCAGTCCTAGCTCATGTGAGGATTGAATTGGGTTCAGATTAAAGAAATGCTAAAATTAAATATCATTAAATTATCCTGTGTAGGATCTGATATATCTGGAAGCATTTAGTTTATTTTAATCCCCCAAGGGTTTGTGAGGAGAAATGGGTACCTTGGAATGAGACCATAGAAGTGCTGGCGATGATTGACATGTTGCTAAATAAGCCAGTTAGGTCAAATATTCTTGAATCCTCATCAGAGACATTACCACACCCATTACTACATCTCACACTAACATTTTTTGACAATATTACTTGCACTAAAATTTCATTCGAGGAAATAGAAAAAGATTCAAAAAACACCCAGAAGCCTATCGTGATGAATTTTAACCGTTGATGTATGAATTTGAATGTCTTAGTGGTAAATAAATACAATTAGGTAGTATAATGGATATGTGTGTGCTATTTTAAATAACCATGCTTATGCCTCCTGAAACCAAGCTTGGAAGGAAGATAGATTTCCTCCTATGAAATAAACATATGCATGCCTCCTCAAAACAAGCTTGAGAACGGCATAAATTTACATGGTCTTCCTTGATCCTAGCCTTGCACCTTGCCAACACTTCTCGAGTATATTTCAGTACGGGGGAAAAATATTTCTACAAGCTTTTGGATATCTCTGAAATATATGAAGCATGTCACTCCAACTGATATGTGGGACTATTGGTTTCATTGGTTATTTCTGAAAATCATGGATGCTTCTCAGACATAGTAAATCATATCGGCTTCAATTAGAGAAATGTGGGGAACACTGAGAATTTCACTGGGATGTCTACAATTTTTGTTAAGAAACTGCATGCGTACCACACATCTGATCGCTCTCCTTCTGTATAAATTCTGCAAACATGACTGTTGTCACAGCAAGACCATTAAATCAAGAAAAATAATCAGTTTGATAACAACACATCTCAGTAACAATAATGAAAGGCAAAGAGGACTGAGGAAAATACCATAGGCATGACCAATAATATTTTTATATCTAAAGTCGATGGTGAGTGCCAAGTAGATGCACATGAGAATCCCATTTATTTATGAAATGTATATTTTGCCATACATCAGCTTTTGAGGTGTGCATAACTTACACCCATGGAAGAAAAATCAAACATGAGTATAGATTCATTATTGAAAATGTATATGAGATGACTTCCTGACTTCCCACTATTGCTGCTAAGTTAGCCACTATGAAGCTTGGCCATAATTCAACTTTTGCATATAATTCATTCTTAGACTATCACTCATACAAGTGTCCTTGTTCTGGATTCAAAATTCTTGTTAGAAAAGAAACTTTGGAAGTGTTGATGACCCCAATATGACCAAATTATTTTCAAAAGTCTACAAGTCTCTCCAGTTCAATGAAAAAGCATATTCTATGCTTCTTTGTTATATAAAATACAACTTCCCAACTTTTCAATATCTTCAAGGCATAATGGACTTATATCCTATCTCGATGAAAATGTGCTCACCAAGTATCAGCATATAGAAGTTGCTCTATATGTCCTCTTTGAGTTGGGAAATAAATGCAACCTCCCCCATGTAGGGGAGAATCAAACAAGGATAGAGAACCCCTATGAAAACTATCTGCCATTACATACCATATTTTAAATTGATTATTTCTTGCTGGATTTAAGTGTCGTGGAACCAAATACATTTGCTCACCTTAATTGCCAACTGTGAGAAGTGTCCTAAATCAACAAACATAGACTTGTCACCTACCAATCATCCCTAATATTCTTCAATATAAGCACATAAAATAAAATTTCTTTTGTAATTAAGAGCTAAAGAGCTTTTGGTTTCAGCTGTAGTGCCATCCATTTGTTTAAGCTCTTTTTATGTTGATGTGTAGTAGGTGGATCGTTGCCCATCTCTATCTATCATGCAAGGGTTGTTGTCCTTGGGGCTAATTCATTGCCATCTTGTTGGTTGTTTTCTTGCGGGGTGACGTGGGTGGTGATATGCTGAAGTTTTAACCAACGATGTCTTTTTCTTTAATTCACTACTTAATGGAGCCTAATTGGTAGCTGGTACATGTTGTTGTGCCTACTGTTGTTTCTTATCTTCCAATATTACTTCAACCGTTGAGTCCTCATCTGATGTATCAATACCTGTAACATTTTTGTCTTCAGCGTCCTTGGATTCTCGTTTTTTTGGTACCTAGTTTGATGTTTGTGTTTGGTTATTGACCATTAAAGGCTCATCATATGATGTGTCAGTGTCATTAAATATTTGTGCCTCTGCCTCCATAGTCTTTACTTGTGTCTTAATAGAAATATCCTGTAATGTTATTTTCTTCTTTTTATACCAGAGTTTCGTGAATTTCTTCTGCATATTAATATTAATAGTACCCACAGATTCCATCGAAGGATATTTCAAAACAACATCCATGTTATCCATATCTCAAATATTAAAATCACAATGCAACACATACTTATCCATAGAAAGTTTCAAATCTTTATAAACTTGAACATCCTCATCATCAACCTGCGTGTTTTCAATGTGTTTTGTTGAAACTTGCAATTTTTTGCCAAATTAACATTGATAAAATTATGCTTGCAGCTAGGATTTATAGACACAATGATCTTCTCCTTCTGAATACATCCATGAACCAGCAATAAGGAGATACCAATAGAAAATAACCCTTTAGGTTTCTTGGTTTCCTTCTTTCCTGTAAAAATAAAATCTTTGCTAGGTTGTGTGCCTGTATGTCTGAGCTTAGTAAGAGGATCCAAAAAATTAGATTTAGGGTCAAAGCGGTCACAAATGGATTTTGCAAACATCTCCCAAGTAATTGTCCTTGGATAACATTTAGAATGCTACTACCACCATTGCCATCTTTCTTGGTCCAAGTAAATGGATGCCACAGGTAGTTTAGTTTCATCATCTACGATGTGATTCAAAGTGAAATATTCTCTCATTTGTGCCAGCCATATTTCCAAATTAGAGCCATCAAATTTGTACATCTTCATCGAATTTTGATCTAAGAACTGGAATTTCAGATTTGCGCTGTAGCTTTCTCCCGTTCACAATTTTTTTTGAAAAAGAACTCATTTTAAATCAGCGATATCTACCTCATCTGTACTCTGATTCGACTGATTTTTTTTTTTTTGAAATTGGGTATATTTTCACAAAGAAATCAGATCTACAATTAGATTATGCAAATGTTGCCCCAGAACATATCAATCTGATCTGCAAACTCGCCACCCCTAAAAATGTCTACAACGCAGCTGATTTTCAAATCAGCGATATCTCCCTCATCTAGACGCTGATTCGATCGATTTTTTTTTCAAATTGGGTAATTTTTCACAAAGAATTCATATCTACAATTAGATTCTACAAATATTTTCTCAGAAAATACAGATCTGATCCACAAACTCATTGCCCTGAAAAATATCTGCAACACAATTGATTTTTAAATCAGTGATATCTCCCTCATCTCGACTTCGATTCGGCCGATTGTTTTTTTCAAATTAGGTATTTTTCACCAAAAACTCAGATCTGCAATTAGATTCTATAGGTTTTCCACCAGAACGTACAGATCCGATTTGCAAACTCACCACCCCGAAATATGTCTACAACACAGTTGATTTTTAAATTAGTGATATCTTCCTCATTCGTATTCTAATTCGGCCGATTTTTTCTTTTCTTTTCTTTTCTCTCTCTCTCTCTTTTTTTATTTATTTATTTTATTTTTAATTTTACTTTTTCAGATTGGGTTTTTTTCACAAAAAATTTAGATCTGGAATTAGATTTTACAGATTTTGCTCCAAAACGTACATATCTGATCCACAAACTTGCCGCCCCTAAAAATGTCTACAACACAACTGATATTTAAATCAACGATATCTCCCTCATCCGGACTCCTATTTGGCCGATTTGTTTTTTCAAATTGGGTATTTTTTTGCAAAGAACCCAGATCTGCAATTAGATTCTGCAAATATTTCACCAAAACATACAAATATGATCTTCAAAGTTGTTGCCCCAAAACGTTCCTGCAAAAATAATAAAAAAAAAATCTTCTTTTCCCACGAAACTGCTCTGATACCACTTTTTATAGATCTTACCTGAAAATATATGAGAATACAAATATACCCAAGAAATAAAAAGATATAAATAGATAGAAATGCTTCACTTTATTAATAGAACCCTTAAGGTAGAGCAACACCATACATTCACTCCTTAATGAAGGAGAACACTCCATAAGCCATACACCTATTCATACAATAATTCTTGACCTCTCTCAATGGGGAGTCTTTAGCCTCTATATAGGTCTCATACATACAATACCATGGGTCATTACCATGGTTCCCTCAATAGCATCTATCTAATTCCATGAGCTTATTACATTATTGCTAACTACCTATGGTCCCTTACATAATATGGGTTAACCACCTTATTTATTACTATAGCCCGTCCCATTATTACAATATTCCCTTCGGTACGTCCCTCTCTACCCCATATTATCCCCCCTATGTATACTACATGGTTCAATTATATTAGCATCCACTCTCTCAATTTTTATTTTTTTTAGAGTACTAAATATCTTACATAAATAATCACCTCCATTTGAAAAGGTTCCTATAAGGGAATTTTGTAAACCTTGACAATCATTTGCTGAAAACATTAATTTAACTTTTTAAAGATTTTGTAACACATACTAATAAGTTGGACTAGCTTGTATCCTTTTCTCGTAGGTGATTTATAGAAAGTTAAAAAAAAAAAGACAAATCTGTAATGAAAAAGACTATTCCTCTAAGAGACTCTCAGCCATCCACTTTGTTCTTACAAAGGATATTAAACATGCAATAGGCTCAGATGGCTCTGAAAACCTTAACCACAAATTTAACGAAGAGCATTGTACCTGTAGAATGGGTAAGCCTTTTTCCCCTTTTAACGCTCATCTTGAAATAACCATAACGCTCAAAAAATGGAGTAAGGATTAATTAACCTCAACTCAAGGTAAAAAAGTTGAGACAATGTCGACAACCTTAAAGGTAAACAAAAAAACTTACCCGTTAAAGTAGATAGGGGGCATAGAGACACAAAAGATCGCATGGATTTGCATGACAGAATATGAAGAATGGTTTTGCCTCTAGAACATTGTTTAACCAATATAAATATGAAAGCTTTTTTTCAGTCATGGAACCAAAGACATTTGGTCACCTTAATTCACAACTCTGAGAAGTGTGCCAAATCAGAAAACATAGCCTCAGCTCCTGTCTACCATGACTAATATTCTTCAATATAATCACACAAAATAATGTTTCTTATGTAATTAATAACTAAAGAGTCAAACGAAAATGCCTCTCTCTGAAAACCTTAAAGAGGGAAACCTATAATGCAAAGGACTATGCCTCTAAGAAACTCTGAGCTATCTACTATGTTCTTTTGAAGGAAGCTAAACATGTGTTAGGGTGAGATGGGTTTGAAAATTTCTACAACCTTAAACAAAAATAAATAACTTACGAGTTAAACTTGCAGATAAGAGGCATAGAGAAGCAATGCATGGCATGGGTTTTCACAGTAGAATGGGTTCAAATGGGTTTGCATCTAGAACCTTGATTAACCAACATAACGGGTATGGGAACAACCGTCTCAGAAACCCTTCGAACTACCTCCAATCCAATGATTTGACATTCTCCAATAGTCTACAATATAATCCAATGGTTCAGAATGATGACAGTTGTGAAATACTTCTCAAAAGGAATGTCTTACGACGTAAATATACATATCAGATTAAAATATAAAACATATAAATAGTACTTATAAATTAATATCTATTTTACCATATAAATTAAAATAATATATGACATATAAATATTACTTAAAAATTAACATCCATTTTAACATATAAATTAAAATAATGATTGCATAAACATCTTTAAATTTAATTAATAAGTGATAAAAATTTAATATTTTACAATATAACAAGATTATACTCAGAAGAGAAAGATAGAAAGAGAGAGGGAGAGAGGGAGATGAGGGAAGAAAATCATAATGCCATGGGATAACACCATGGTTTATCAATACTATGGGCCATATATGCTTTTGATTATTATGTTACAGATCTAGGCTTTTAATTATTCAATTACAATAACATGGGCCAATACCATGGCTTATCAATACCATATGCCAAAAAAACATAACTTATTTCAAAATCAAAATATTTTGCAAATACTTTATTTTAATTTAATTTTATAACATTTTTTAATTAAATCTAAAATGAAAAAGGTTATAAGTACTATTGAGGTATATCTAAACCCTCCATCCTCACAAGTACTAAAAATATCCCCATAGAGAGGATAGATGCATTTTAACCAAGGATCAAAGTAGAGAGAGAAAACAAAGTGACTAACAATGATAGAGGAAAGAACGTGCATAATTCTTTTAAGTCTTTTATTATTGTATTTTCTTTGACATGATTGATCCAAAATATAGATTTAATATTTAACAATCAATTATATATATTTTTAATTTAGATACTTTTTAAAATATAATACAATGGGATCATATTTAAGAGAGACAGTGAGATGGAAGGGGAATAGAGTGGGGGAAGAGAGACAGATGCATTGATTTTAGTGTAGATGTTGATTTCTGATTTGATACAACTAGACGTATGATTTACATTAATTTCGAAGTAATTAGATTAATAATGTGCATTTATTTTAGTGTAAGCACATCTCTTCCCCCTCCATCTATATCTCTATCTCCAATTTTCTCTCCTTTATCTCTTTATATCGCCCCCCAAACATACACACTCTCTCTCCACATCTATCTATATATCTCTCTCTCCATCCTTTTTCCACTCCCTTTCTCTCTCTTTCCCTTCTCTCTCAACAATTCTCTCTCATATCTATATCTTTTCCTCACCCCCAAAACATGAAAACTCTCTCTAAGTGTGCGCACATAAACATTATTCATGAAGTGAATTGATTTATTTGTTACAATAATTCAACCATAAATACAATACTTGAATTTTTATCTTAAATAAAATGTTCTCTTACCCAAAATGTCTTCTTCTTAAAACTATAAATTGTTCGTAATTCACTATATTCTTATTATTCAAATTTTCTATTGTTCAAGATTCTTACATTGTCACTTTGCACTTGAACATTTTATTTCATCATTTTTCATCATTCATGTTACTAAGAGTCTCTCTCATATTAACAAACTTAAACAAAGTTAAAGTTAAATTGACCTATTAAACATATTTAGCATATTTAAAATAATCAAAATAATTATATGTTCAACAAATTTTGTATGACTCCACATGACTGAAACCAGCGTATATCCATCTTAACTTCAGATCTATCAAGATTCTAGAGGGATCAAATCTCTCAAGGTGCAAACATTTCCTCAAGTTTTGCACTCAAAAACAAGTTTGCACCTCGAGATATTTAATCCCTCTCGGGGCTTGATAGATCCCAGGTTAAGATGGATTTAAGTTGGTTTACAAAACTAAATCATCATGAACCATTAGATATGTAAGAACTTCTCATCAAATCATTATGAAAGTCTAATCAAGCATATAATCCAAATCCTTCGTCAAATCATTATCAAATTCTAATCAAGCGTGTAATCCAAATCGTTGATCCAAATCCATGGATCCATAGATGACGAGTATTATGCAAAAAATATTATTTTGTTTTGACATTCAAAAGTTTAGTTGTTGCATGTGTGTTTCTTACATTTTCACTTATGTTTCTTGCAAATAAAAAACTAAAAAATCAATTATATTTTTGTGAATTAAAAGCTATAAAATCAACTATACTACTATGTTTCTTATACATCCATGTTCTATAATTTCTACTTCATTACATATAAAGAATATTAATTATTAATTTATTTTAGGAAAGGATAAAAGAGTTTTTTTTTTTTTATCAATTAAAAAATGATTTAGTTTCACAATCATTAAAATCTAAATTAACACTTAGGCCTCTAGTATTCATATTTTCGGTAATTCACATCTCAAAAATCTATATTTCCAATTTTAAAATGTAATGTGCAAATAATCCTTCAGATCATTTAAGGAAATTGAATTAAGATGCGAACACTCTTTCTTTCCTAAATTTACATGTAGCTCCTGCTAATGTCTGTAGTGCGATACAAATAGCTATGTTTATGGTAATAATGGTGGATTCGAAATCAGTGACTACCAAAGATTGCAACGATATTTTAGTCTAAAGCCGTGAACCCTAATGTATGTAGGGTTCTTCAAATTTAATCCATGATCTGTCTCGAATTTGAATCTACTTTGAAAATCATTCTGTGGTTTTCGATATTTAACAATTTTAGATATATTTAAGTGCCATTTATGCTTTAGAATTACATTGATACTTGTAAAACAAAGAAGATCGCTTGCAATTCAGCTGGGCCATGAAGATCTCTACTCTAAAAATTGAGTGAGATGTATGCTCCAATGTTGAATCATCGAACATAAATCAAGTAGATATTCCAGTTATAAGACATCACAATTTTAGATATAGTTAAGTGCCATTTCTACTTTAGAATTACATTGATACTTGCAAAATAGAGGAGCTCGCTTGCAGTTCAGTTGGGCCATGAAGACCTGTACTCTAAAAAATTGAGTGAGATGTATGCTGCAATATAAAATCATCGAACATAAATCAAGTAGATATTCCAGTTATAAGACATCAAGTATATATTCCAGTTACAAGTTTCAAAAATTCCCATAACAAAAATTATGCCACTAGAAATTAGAAATTCTGACACTTGGCCGTGTTTTATAGTTTGTTGTATTGGAGCGTACTACATCACTAAGCTTTGCCAAACATCTTGGAGACCAACTTCTTAAAAGTTACATAGCACTATAAATTACTGTAGAATTGCCAACTGAAAGCATTAGCATATACTAATGTTGTTTCTCACAAATGATCTCCAAGCATGCCCCATGAAGGCAGAAATTGGTCTCATGACAATTTATGGGTCTGAGGTATCCATTTTATGTGTAATAAATTTTATCAATTTTTTTAACAAGATTAGTAATATATGTTTATATATGTCTATCAAATCAATTTTGTTTATTAGGGTTACAAGATTTGTATGAAAACCGATGAGTTCTCACATTGAGAAAATTTCATAGGTAACATGAAAAAGAGGTCAAGAACACTAAAATAAGATAAACAAAGTTTTAAGCTAGTGAAATGTTAACAAATTATTTTTTTAAATTAAAATAAAAGAATATTTTAATTATTTATAAAGTTTTAACTTTATAATTTGTCATGGCCAATGCAAAATTAATAGTAGTCAACATGAAAATACATTTCTAGAGCCTTATCTAGAGAGAAACTAGTAATATTTTTTTAATTATTTATAAATTTAAACCTTATGACTTTCCATTTCTAGAGTCTTACTTAGAGAGACCAGTAATATTTTTTTAATTATTTATAAAGCTAAACCTTATAACTTGCCATGGCCAATGCAAAACTAATAATGGTCAACGTAGAAATCCATTTACTTCATTATACATATTAAGTTACTAAAGTTAAAAAAATTATAAGAAATAACTTAACTATAACTTTATTTAAAATAATTACTATTATTATTAATAATAGAAATAATATATATATTAAACACAAATATCTTTAGAAAAAAACTTGTACAAGATTCTTAACCATCTATATTGACCCCACTTTGTTTTGGAGATTATAGACTTTATTATGATACCATCAACCAATACAATGGCTAATCAATACCACATGCCAAAAAAACCATAACTCATTTCATATAACATAGGTTTACATTACATTTCTTTTAATTAATGAACTTAATTAAAAGGGAAAAAAAAGAGTAGCTACTTCGAAAATAAATGTCTACTTTTGGTTTATGTAATTACTAAGAATATTTTGAAATATTCTATGGAGGTAGACAGAGAAATCAATATAGGTTATAATCAAGAAAACTCAAGAAAAGGGAGAGGGGAGACTATAAAACACACCAATTGATAATATAATGGATGACAAGTTTCCAATATTGGTCCATCCTCTATCCTCTATTCCCCTTGTTGAGTTCTGACTCAGAGTTGGAACATGCATCTAATTCTGAAGCCTTTAGCCTGATCACTAGTGACTGCTTGGCTCGACACTCACTTTTGTTGTGAGTGGAGCTTTCCGCTTTTATGGAACTCACACCACTTTCCCCTGTCCTTTTTCAGCTTCACGACAATGTTCTTTGCTTGTGGCTTTGGTGAGTTGTCCTAGGCCGCCCCGCCATGGCTTTGTCCTTTATTCTATGGTTTGGGGACACCTTTCCCTTACTTCAGATTCGCAAATCCAAAGTCTCATGTCTTCTGTTTAAACTTTTGCTCGATCTCGACGGTATATCGGTATGTCTTGCTAAGCAAGGAAATGTTCAGGAATTCTATTTCATCCTAGATGTACTTCTATAGGAAGCATTGGTATTTGAGTAACAAATGCTACTCCAAATCCTTGATACCCAACTTTGTGCAAAGGGTATGAAAAATATTGGTAAACTCCAGAAGGTCTTTGTCCCTTCCCTGCCGCAGCGTGGTCCACTTTATGTATTGATCCTCATAGCTTCTGACAAAGTATTACTTCTCCTTCATGGCAGCCTGGAATGAATTCCAAGAGGGTTCTATTGAAAACAGAGAGGCCGTACATTCATCCTTTTTCTTGTAGTAGGTTTCCCACAAGTCCTTGACTTGGGGGTAACTTTGAGAAGAGCGAAAGTAATCTTTTCCCACCCAAAAAAATCATGAACAAAAAAATACCCTTCTAGCATATTTAACCATTTATCTACGACGTCTACATTTATATGACCCTCAAATATGGGAATGTCAAAGTTAACTTGTACCTTAAAGGGTGTGGCACTTCCAAAGTAGCTGCTGAAAGTAGATGTGTCGCCCCTGGGTAGCCGCTGAAGGATCTGGGCAAAGTTGTTCATCACCACATTACTTTGTCGCTCGAGGGCCTCTTTGAGCAATATTTTGATTGAATCTCCTACCATGTCGTCTTTCTTTTCATCTACCATTGGAGGCCATCGGGATTTGTGAGGCTGGTGTTGCAAAGGTTCAAGTAGTTCAAGCCCTGACTCCTTATATCCCAACCTCTTTGGGGACATGCAGGCAAAAATAGAGAAAGTGCATACCACTCTGATACCATTGATCCAGATTTAAAAATGAACGCAATAAAGTACAAAAATAAACACAAATACATAGATACAACAAAAATAATACTTCATTTTATTAATGGAGAATACGGAAATATGCTTACAATCAGAAATGGAAATAAACTAGCTCGAGCGATGGTAGTTTATCTCTGAGAAGAGATGTGGCAGCTACATGCCTCTGAACTCCCTTACAATGAGGCTCAAGGGCCCTTTTATTATTGAACAATAGAGAAAACCCTAAACAACCAAAAACCTAACCTGAGGAGATGTAACACCAAGAGTTTATGGACCCTGTTGGGGTGAGTTGGACGATGAACTTCTCGGGGTCGTGACTTGGTCATATTATCTTCGTTTGACATGCATGATAACCCATTGGAAAGATCTCTCTGAGGACAATTAAAAAAGATGATATAAGACAAAAAGTCATTGGTAGTAGATTTCAAAAAAATGTTGTTTAGGGCCTCAAAACGAATGTGAACGTTTTAGGACCCAAAAAACTTCTAAAAATAGTAAACTATGCTATAATTAAGGAAACTAAAAAACTGAAAGAAGAATTGGTGGGGGTCCAAGTGAAATTGGCAGGTGGCAACCAATATCCACCTAGATCACTATATATTTTTTATTTATATGCAACATTTTTCATAATTTTGACATATGTATATTTCGATTTATATGCACATCCTTGTATGTCATCTCTGTGGAGATACTCTATGTACCCACTTGCATCTAGGAATTATCTAATCGTTAACAAAGAATTTGACCATCCAAAATTTACAAAAGCTAACAATTTTTAATACAATATGAAAGCTAAGTTGAAAAAATATAAATATTTTTAAATTTTGAATCATTAATTAGAAATCATTTAAACTTACACTATTATTTAAAATACATATGACTAAGCCAATTTCAATAATTTTAAATATATATTTATTTAGTTGGATTTTTTAAATACAAATTAATTTTCATTTTTTAATATATTTTTCTATAATAATTATGTAAACTATAAATAACTTAAGACTAAATCATTACATTAACTTAATAACTTAAAATATCATCAGTATTTCTTCAATTTTATCCTGCTTTCACTCTTCCTGTGAATCACCCAATTCTGAACGAAGAGAACAAATAACATCATTTT
>APFE031365376.1:0-15298 GCA_000404065.3 Pinus taeda
TCATTACAGTGCCAAAGCAGCTCCTCTATTAGTTGGTTTCACTGATTCTGATTGGGCTGGTGACCCTGATGATCGGAAGTCTACTACCGGTTATGTCTTCACTCTTGGTTCCAGACCTATTACATGGGCTTGTAAGAAACAGGCTGCCATTTCTCTTTCGTCAGCAGAAGCAGAGTATCGTGGTGCCGTGGAAGCTAGTAAGGAAGCCTTGTGGCTTCGTCAGATCCTATCAGAATTGGCTTTGAGCAGCAGCATCCGACTACACTTTGGTGTGATAATCAAAGTGCCATTTAGCTTTGCAAAGATCCAGTTCAGCATCAGCGCAGCAAACACATTGAACTTCACATGCACTTCATCAGAAAGCTCATTCATGACCATGTTCTTGAAGTGCCATATTGTTCAACAGATGATCAGGTTGCAGACATCTTCACAAAGGCTCTCACAGAGGCGAAGTTCACTAAACTTCGATATATGCTTGGAGTTCAGGAAGTTGTCACTAAGGGGGGATAGGCTCTAGTGCCTCCTTCCTTCTCCTATTGTGTCATATTTGTAAACCCTTCAATCCTATCCCAAGTTGTTCTTAAGGGGGGATGTTAGGATATTCCGACACATAGGAATAGTTAAGTTCAACTTGGTCTAGTATAGAGTTAGGTATAGAGTTAGGTAAAGTGGGTTTCTTTACCGTTGTACATTTTGTAACTTACAATCCGACGGTCACGATATGTAGTGATCCGACGGTTCATTCTCTCCTCGGTATTACCGACACTTGATCTGTGGCTTGACACCCGATGGGTCCATGAATTCTATTTAAAGCGCATGGAGGGTCATTTGTAGGTTAACCGTGCATGAGAGAAGCTTATGTAAATTTTCATTCTTTTATTAATAAATTGCCTGTAGTAGCCACGTTGGCGCAGGTCGTGGACTGTTTCCCTCTCTGACGGTTTTAACCACGTCAAAATATTGGTGTATTGATCTGTGATTTGTTTGTGAGCGGTGTCCTTTTGGTGTTCTGTCTGAGGAACTTACCCTGTAAATTCCTACATAATGACTTGGGACAAGTCAAAACTTCAGTGGGGGAGAAGCATCAACATTTTTGCATTTTTGTTTTCTTATCTCATCTCCTCACTGCAAATTTTCAAAGAGTTTATCTCTTCATTGTAAATTCTCAAGAAGTTTGTTTCATCACTTCAGTATTTCAATAAAGAAGTTGTTTGTGTCTTTTTTTTAATCAGAGGGACCTGTTTGTAGCACTATGCAGTGGGACTGTTCAGAAGACCATGACACCAACACCAACAATAGAGGGACCTGTTTGACAAACATAAGGGACCTGTTAGAGACTGTTATCCCAAGCCACTTCAGCAAAAGCTTCAACAAAGTTCAGCAAATATCCAAAGGTTGCTTGTCAACAAGCCTCCATCAAACATGAAAGATCAAAGAAGCTGCACACATATAGTCTTTTCCAGATTTCGAAGAGGATGTGCAAACATTATCCAAATCTCAGAGGGACCTGTTGCATCTAAATTTATCTCAGAGGGACCTGTTATGGATAGCAAATATTCATCACATTTGAACAAGAAATCCTATCTATGCATGCCAGCTCAACTCTTAATCAATCAATAAAAGTGTAAAGTGTTGTTATCATTTCTATTTTTAACATTTAAATTCTTAGATTGCTTTAGTGTTAAATGTAATGACTGTAATTGCTATAATCAATTTCAAAAAAAAAATTGTAAAAAAATTCCCCACATATTCACTACTCTCATCATATTTTTAATCCCTACCATGTTTCCAACGCTCTAGCCTATCCACATATTTTCCTACGCTTTCTAATCCGCTATCCCACCACCCTCCCAACCTTGCTATTCACTCCCTGTCCGCCATAAAAACTGCTCTCGGTCCAACATCTCCTTAGTCGACCAAGAACTAATAAACAAAGGACAGGTGGTGAATTCTCGGGAAGCCAAATGTTATATGGTTTCATGCATTGATTTGAATCGACCAACTTATGACATGATCGCTCAACCAAATAGACTCATGCAAAGCGACTATCCGTTATTTACAGCTCCAGTACTTCATACATGCTCGTGGCATTCTTATGATGGTATTTGCATGATCCAGTACAACTACTCCCCTGTCATTAAACTATGAGTATGCTCTGTTTTCATTACATTGAATTGGGTCGAGTCGGTCATTAAATCCTATTTCATTCTCAGTTGTAGAAGTGTTTTCCATAATTGAAATTCAGTGTAGTGATTTTCAAAGAAGAACGGAAGCCGAGAACGCCAAGTGCTGCGAGAGAAAAGCACAGTGTTTGGGCTTACAAAAATTCGAGAGCAAATCACAGTGTTTGGGCTTACAAAAATTCTATCTCTGCCACAATTTAAGGCCAGCCATCCGGTCACTACTCAAGCCACTGAAGGAGCTGGTTATGAAGAACAGAGGATGCCACCAGGTCAGTGTGTGGAGCGAAAAGTAAAGGTAACAAACTAAAACACCTTTGTTCAATTAATAAGCATAAACGAAGAGGGTTAGGGCAAGAAATTTTCTGTAAAATGAATAATAGAGTAGAACCAAACACATTTGATAGCTCTCAGTACCACGATGACTGCATTGAAATTTTAAGAGAGAAACAATGACTACTCTTCTTGGAAAAGTTTAATGGAAGCAACGAGGAAGTAACTAAACAATTTGCCTTTACATTCAATGGGGAGATGGCGCTAATAGGTAATTTCTCATTTAGAGTCTCAGAAGACACTATAGCACAGTCCTTAGGGATCAGCCCAGAAGGAGAGAAGTACTTCAAGACTAAAAAGTTTAAAGAGAAGTCATGGACCCAGTTCATGTCGAGGTCGAGGGTTTCATCAGTTAATTGGAATAAGGGAGTCCCAAGGAGCTGGTTGATACATCCATGGGATGAGATGGTATATATCATCCAAAAGTTTGTTACATGCGAGGGTCGATATAGTGTAGTTTATTTGTACCATATTAAACTCCTGCTACATTTAAAGGGGCAGTGCACTATGAGTTTACCATATTTCCTCTTGCAAAGCTTGACCAAGATGTCGAAGACCATTCAAAGCAGAAGTGTAATGAGGACAAGACTCTCTATCATTTCGGGTTAATTAAGATTCTCGTTGAATTTGAAGTACAGAGGAGGGGCAAGACATGGAAGGAGTTCATAGTTGCCAATCAAATCAAGGATAGCAAAGAAGTGAAAGAGCAACACGAATACTCAGGATACATGCTTGACTTTGATGAGGAGATTCCTGTGCATAAATCAAACGATGTCCCTCCACCTAGTAGCCATGTGAGGACGAGGAAAAGGATACGAGAAGCAGCCCAGAAAAGGGAGCAGGAAATTTTTTTTACAACCTATACCAGGAGATCCAGGAGAGCACAAAAGACCCAGTCACAAGAATATCAACCTGAATCCAATGCACATGCACCGATGGATATAGAAAGCAGTGCTCACTCACAGCATGGAAAAGAAGAAGCCGAAGTGGAGGTTGAGAGAAATAATAGGCATGGAAAGGAGTCACCACCTGCAGTTAAGAAACAAAGGAAGCTGGAGAAGAAAATTGAAAGATTAAAGGAAGAACTGATGGAAGCCAACATGCTGGAAAAATCTATTAAAAAGGAGAATGAGATGTTAAAAATTCAGAGTAAGAAAACCCAGCAGAAGAATGAAAAGCTCAAGGAGAAAATTAAAGAGCTCAAGACTGAACAGGCTGACATTTGTAACTGGGCAACCAAGTGGTATACCCAGAAGAAATCCATCAAGGAGAAATACAAGAGTTTGAAGCATGAGCTCCACACCCAGAAGGAAGCCCGGGATAAAAAGAACATAGACGCATTGTTGAAGGCAGCAGAGGTTCAGGCAAGGACAGAGTATAGAGGCAGCACATCAAGCTTAACATGAGGACATGCTAAGACATTAAGCTTGGGGGAGCTGTTGGTACCATTCCATTACCCTCTTTTTCTTCTAAAAACATCATTAGTTTCCTATATTTTCCCTCCATAGACCTCTTTACATCCATTGAAATTGATTAGTTAATAGCGTTATAGTTGTTAGTTTGCATTAAAGTTAATTTATGAGTTTTTATGTTAGAAATTAGGAATTTTTAACAAAAAGGTCTCAGGAAGATATCACATCCTGTAAATGGTTTATCATCTGAAACATGGCATGATAAGCAAGCCAAAGCAGTGGATAAGGACGAGCTCCTGAATGTACAAGCATGAAGAAAAATCGATTTTACAGCAGATGAAAAGCTCCTACTTATGCGGTCAATGCTGAGTCAAACCCCAACCTTTTGGTTACAAAGGCAGTAAAAGCCATGGTTTCTAAATAGGTTTCGTTTTGTCTTTTTGGAAATCATTTTGTTTTTTTGGAAACTGGTTCAGCTTAGAATGACCGCAAATCATTCCACTGTAAAAGCAGGAACATCTGCTTCAATGAATGTGCATTTGACTCAAGATAGGAAGGCAGATAAAAACTTTGTATCGTTTTGTTTTCGGACATGTTATGTTGCCTCTCTGTATTGTTTTAAAGGACTGAATTCATATATGTGATTGCAACTCTTAGTGTTTGAATACAATTACGATTTCACTCTAGCATTATCTATGCGTTAATATTGTCAATTGATTGAGCTCATTCCAGTGTACCATTGAAACGTGGACGAGCCCTGCGTGGATTGGTATACTGTGCCTTTCATTTTCATTGCTTTTGAATTTACATAGAACGCATTTCCATTGCTTTTGAATGCATGTCGTTTAGTGTCATTTTCACAGCTCTTGAATTTAACACATAATGTTAATGTTATTTCCATGCTAATGATTTTGTCAATTTGATTACGATTTCTCACAAATGGAATCCATGGTGCTTGCTTAAAGATATCATCGTTAGATCATTGAATCAGGTCTTGTAAGAGATTTGGTCCAGTGTTATGCTTTAAGGCATTTTCATGAACTCTATTTGCGTATGTATTTAAAGTTCAGTGTGCTTTTGATTTCCTTATGAGTGCTTCAGTATTAACTAGACAGAGTTTTGTGCACAACATCCTTGTAAGGGGATTCAAATCTCAGTCTAGCTATACTTTGTATCTCTGAGACTGTTAGATAATCTAGGTAATCTGAGTGTTAAAGTGAGAGGAAACATACCTCAACCTTCTGTAAAGAAGTACTGTCACCTATCACCACAAACACTTAGTTAGGAATCCTTTATGCCTAAAGATTTTAGGCACACGCCTCGAAGTTTACTTACTCAGGTCGATAATAAATCTAGTCTAATCTAGCACCCTAGATTGGCCACTACAAGAGGCATCATGTCCGAATAAGATATAAAAACACAATGGTGAGAGTCCTCCCAAGGTCGCTCTTCTAAACACATGATCTCTCTAATAGCTTCGTTTGAAGGTAGGACTTGATTGAGGAGATTGAAAGAAGGAGTAGTTATGGGAGGGGAGGTGGTACCGTTGGCCGTGACCAAATTGACTGGAGATTTGGATGTAGATTGAGTGGCTTGGTAGGCCAATTCAGCTAGTGACAACAACATTTATTCTCAGTAAGCGTCAATGTCTGAAGGGGCTAGGAGGATCCAAAGATCTGTTGGTTCATGAGGAATGGATGAAACCATAGAGACTGTTTGTGGAATCGCGAGTGGCGGAAGTGGGCAACACCCCATCAAGGAAGATCCCTTCAATATATTGGTACCGGCACTGATGTAAGAGTCAAGTACACCACCCACTAAGGGTACAGAGTCGTTGGGTAATGGGGAATAATCTTGGGTGCAAAAGGACAACTGGTTCACTACGACTATCCTTCCATCCAATGGAAATAGGATGATGCGAAAGACAATAGACACAATGGAGGTCATTGCGTAAGTCCAACAACGACCCAGAAATAGATTATAGTCGAGCTTTCTATCTATGACTTCAATGTCCACCATTACTGTTTTCCCACTCAAAGTGATGGGGTAGCTAGCTAGGTAACCTTTTGGGATGAAAGTGTGGCCATTAAAAGCATTAAGGGAATTCGACGATAGGGCTAGGTTTGGAGAACCTAAAGTGAGCCAACATGAAGCCAACATGACACAGGTTGAAGCACTTTCGTCAATGACAATTCTATTTACTCGCCCTTTCAAAAATATTTGCACCTGAAATGCAAGATGGTGCGAAAGGGGAGGTTTACATTAGTTAATGTCGGAAATTGCAAGCATGGAATCCTGAGGGTCAACCCACCAATTTCCAAAAGTAGAGCTTTCCTTTGTGATGGACAGGTTTGTGATACTTCGAGCGCTGACATAGCTGACGGTGCTTGCACCAAATCTTCTACAATACTGTAGTTCTGGGTAGCACGTGCAGATGTATTATGCATTGTGTGATGAAGTGCCTCATTTGGGGGGAGAATCACAAGATCAACAACTGGCCTTTTGATATGAAGATCGTTAGGCGGCGGTGGGTTTTGACTCGAGGAGGGTTGCGGGGGTTGGGGTTGGTTTGAAATAAGGTGTTGTTGTTGTTGAGAAGGAAAAGGATTGTTTAGGACCGCGGGGGTCCTACCAGTGTCCTTTTTAGCAATGAAATATGTGTATTCTTGGAGACGCAGACAACGATATGTCATGTGGTCTTCCATATATATTTTTCAAGGGAATTTGGCAAGTTTATCCTTTCCATCGTCAGAGGGCACAACAATCTTTTGCTTTGGGTTGTAATGCTTCGTTCACTGCTCTTTAGAAGGAGCAGTCTTTTTCTTATTCTTCTTATTCTTACCAGCGGGGTTTTGTGTAGACTGCACAGAGTTTATCGCGGTGGTAAGAAGAGCAGTTGATTTGGTAAAGGGATCAACTGACAACTGGGAAATGTGACTGCTAAGTTGTTTTAAAACAGTCCTGGAGGTAGCGCCGATAATACCATCGGTGTGGCCCTGGGTTGCTGAGTAGTGGGAGCATTGGAGTTGCAAGAGGCATTGGGAATTACGTCATATGAAGTGCCAAATTATGAATATATAAAATCTAAGTGTTGGGCATGACGAAAGGATTGGTCTTCCATGACCACACCACTTAAGGTGACATCTTTAGCAATTTGAGGGAGTAAAGACTTGCAGAACCAGTCCACTAATAGATAGTTTGGGAGGGGAGCTTTGACTAGCCTTTGCCTACGTCTCCATTCATGGATATGATTAGAGATGTGGGTGGCGGTGTCCTGACATAATGAAGTGAGGAATTGCATCCCAGTTTCATAGCGGATGGGTAGCTAAAAATGCTTTAATAATTCCATCGCTAGAGTGCCAAAGGTATTGACTGATGTGCGTGGTAACTCAATGTACCACTTGGCTGCATTGCTAGTAAGGGTATGGGGAAAGAGCCATAGCTGGATACTATCATCCACCATGGAGTTAGAAACACACCATAAATGATAGGTGGTGATGTGCGTACCCGGATCCTCCTCTTATTTCCCTTTGGAGTTCAGGATGTCTATCAGAATTTTATGCGGGATTGGAGGCCAAAGTAAGTTGTGGCAGATGGGGTCATTTGTGAGTTTGTACAAGTCAGGGATATCAAGTGTTGCCAAGAAAGTCAAGGTGTTTGATGCCCCCGAATTGGACCAAGGTGATGACATATGACTTGAGGATCCTTGCGGTCCTCCCATCGTGTTGTTCCCAATATGTAGCACTTGTCAAAGGTCTAGGAGACGACACAAAAGGCGCGGAAACTGACATGTACTGGGTTCCACTTGCATTGGGTGTCATGATAGGGTTTGAACTTGGGACAGGTGGGATAACAGGGTTTGCCATCAGAGGTGTGGTACTAACTGTCGACTGGGGAGGTGGCGGTGGACCAAAAGTGTCCATAAAATCCCATGACCTGTTAGTCATCGATGGGATGGGTGGTGTAGGTCCAACGAAAGACATAGAAAGTACAAATGCAACCAGAATCAAGTGATCGAAGGATTGTATAGAGGAATGAAACCTTCTGGTAAAGAAATCTTCCAGTAAGCTTGAATCATGGGATGTCCAAACTGATTCAGTGTTAGATCGTGGAGACTGATTGCCCGAAGATGGGTAATCCAGTTCACTAGGGCTCAAAGGATCCTCCACAATGAGTGGGGGAAGACCTAACAACCATCTAGATTGACGAAGAGGGCCGGATGTAGCCACGGTGGCCGATAAATATTATCAATAAATTTTATAGTGATATTTATTAAAGTCTCCGTGATAATAATCTCACACTTAAAAAATAAAAAATACACTAAGGAAATCAATCAACAAGCAGACGGAAATGACCCTGACAAATAACCACCTATCACTGGAGATGAAACCCAATATCGCAATAGATAACAGAGAGAGTTGGCCAAATGTACAGTTACGATTACTCTTGAGATTCACCCAAACCTCAGATTAAGGGGTCAAGTACTCTCGTGAAGATGAGCACCCTCCCAAAAACTGAAGATAGAGTAGGTTCATCTGTGTTAGGTACCAGGGCAGCCCGCCCCAGTCACCTTGTGTTCGTCCCTAAAAGTATGACCACTAAGGATACCTCAAATCACAGACACTACCGGGGGGGACTTAGTCATAGACAGTACGCTGTGTGGGCAAGATACCTGAATCCCAGACTCAGATCTGATATCCCCAAAGGGATCCCTAATACACAAAATACCCAAAGGAGATGTAAGTGAAGGCGGGTTACCTTCATTTAAAGTCTGATGTTGTCTCGTATTTAGCTCCTCTTTTACTAGAGTGGTCCCAGATAGTATGAGTGCATAAGGATTTCTTTCCTTAATGACACTAGTTTCAGTGTATGATATTGGGCACTTAACTCACAACTGCCTAACCCAAGACCCTAGCCTAAAATAATGTGTGTTTACTCTAAAAAGAGTTGCTGATTGATTTTATTAGGTAGATTTTAAATGTACTTCGTTAGAGTCTTCGGTAGGGGTGTTGACATATGAAGTTATATGGGAATCTGACTCAAATCATGCAAAAACAATGCTTGTAAATTTCACTTTCGATGAAGAAGTTGCTTCTACAAAGGGAGAGTAATTCATACATCAATATATATACCATGCATCTTGTTTAGTAAAACACTAGCATAACTAACAAAACTAACAATGCTCACTAACAACTTTTGAAACCAAATAATGCAGAGCTAACCAACTGAGCAGAAAACAATAATTTTTTTGTATTTTTTCTTTTATGAAAACAAAAACTTTAAGAAGTAAAGCTATTTTCTTAAAAAAAATTGTTTAGGAGATAAATGAATCAAACAAGCACAACTGTAGATCTCTGATCAGTCTACAAGCAGATTTTCCAACCCATAAGTTCAGAGAGCAGTTTGTTTATCAAGAAGTGGTTGGCTAATGCTCTGTAATGGAGGGTACAAAGAGTTACTTGCATCACTAACACACTGTGCAAGCCCATAGTGCTTTATAAAGCACTGTTTACACTAGAAGACAATGTTAGTGAGGAAAAATGCTCAAAAAAGATGTTGTGGGGATTAGATCTATGACTGAGCAATGAGAGAAGGGTGTTGTATAGTCCTGAGTGGTCAGAAAGGGAATGAAGAAGTACAGGAAGGCCTGGAAAAAATAGAGATCTAGGAACTTTCTGGGAAAAAACTAGGAACTAAGTGTAGTCCCCAACAGAGTCACCAATTCTGCTATAAGGATTAATGCACAGGTGTTTGGTGATCTATAAACCCTCAAGGATCTTCTCGGGATCCTTGGCAGACAGTCAGATTAGTTGCAGTTGTCACAAAGATGCATGCATATCTATGTTTAACAAATGAGAATCAAAGCAGTAAGTCGAACTTATTACCTCAAGTCTTAGTGTGGTGTTGCTCGAGAGTGCAATGTAGCTAGGTGGAAGATCCCTGAACCAGCTCCAGATCAAAACCTGCACATAGATAATACAAGCGTAATATCACATCATATAACTTTGACAAACAATGTATTAACATATAAAGATATCTAGTTGCATATTGTGAAGTAGGAAAGTGTTCCCTCTGCGGACAGAGGCAACCCCTCTAGCCCTAGAGTGGGTCTAGTCACAGCAAAACAAAACAACAATCAATTTCCTTAAATAATCATCATTGGAGGCATACCTCAAAACCGGTGTTTGGTGAAGCTTTTGTCACGCTGCTTCAGCTTCCGTTTCTTTCTCCTTAATGAGTAATTGACCTGAAACACCACAAGAAAACAACAAAGTACATAACCGAGAACAACAATGATCTATTTACTTATAAAGTCAAGGAATCATAAGTTATCAAGTAAATTATACACAAGATGTAGGAAATAGTTATTGATTGTATTAAAATAAATCAAGAGCAAAGCTTACAACCAAGCCTTGACGTCGCAAGCCTTCTCAGAGGGTCCAATCGGTATGTTCCTTCAAGCATTCACTCTCAAGAATGGTTCTCCCAAATGGGTAATCTCTCTCTCTCACTCACAAACTCTAATGCAAGTTAAGGCACTCCACAATCTCTCACCAAACTATCAGCAATTCAACACTTGTCAAACTCACACCAAAGCTATCTAATCTGCTTCAATCCAACTAGCAACCAGTAACTAAGAACTAGCTAATCATAGCAATGGTGAATGCTTTTATAGGAGGAGGAGCCTCCATGAAATGAGGGAGAGGGAGCTTATCCTCAAGGGAGGTTTCATAAAATGTGGAACTAACATCCCAAAGGAGGAAATGTGAACCAATCTAACCCAACAACCAACTCTAGAATCACCCAGAATACTGACTGTTTGAACTAATTCACCTAATCTGGATCGTCGTAGGTCATGAACTAGGGCTTAGCGACGACATCGCAAGAGAGCAATGCATTCGGACCAATCGTCACAATAAGCATCTGGAATACTTGTGCTGAGCCCTAAAATTTAATCGTCGCAGGAAATAGGTGTACACCTACGACTACGTCACAACGATACAGTTCATGACAAGGAACTATCACATTTTTTAAGGGTTTACTTGCGACGATGTAGAAACTTAGGCAAAGAGGGTCAATCTTCAGCATTAGAGAGCACTTGCTTAATATTCTTGCATGAGTAGGAAGACATGGACATGTTTATCTGATGTATGACACAGTGGAGGGACTGAGATGAGGTCAGTGACAAATTACTGTGTAACACATATATCTAAGCCACTCATAATGATGACATTGCATGAACATACAAACAAATTATACTACCAAAATCGCTGAGTGGACAACACAATTGCAGTTCTTTATTGATGTAGAAAAGAGTGATTACAACCATCGATTGTATCAACCTTCCCTTACCCCTCCAACTCCTCTCTCTCTCCCCCTTCTTAACCTCTTCTAATGCCTTAGTCAGAGACTATGCTTGACAGTCAAATAGGAAATCCTTTCAAATGGTTACCTCTTCCACAATGGCCCTAGCCTTTCATATATAGCATGTGAGGATAAGGTTTCCAAGTCCTTCATGAGTTCCATTAGGAAAAAGTAGTGATGTTTCCATGCCTTTGTGCTCTTTCCCATTTGTAGACTCCATTAGGAATTAGTAATTCCTCCAAACATATCGAGTTCTGATGTTTCCCTACTTTTGTGAGCTGACATAGGAGTGAATCTTGGGATATTTCTCGGTCAACTTATTTCCCTGACCCATAAAAACTCATTTAGGTTCACTAACACTCTTCCCAAGGTAACAGACAGAGTTACCCTAGGCACTAAGGCACCCTTAGCCTTGCTAGGAAGCTTTCTAAAGCAGGTTGCTAGTTCCTAGACAACGTTAGCTTGACAACTGGGCCTGTGAACTTGGTTACTCCTTTAGTCATCATGTCTTTCTCCTCTGAGCTGGTGAGGAGGTCATTTTCCTATATAACAAAGGGAGCATAGCAAGAGAAAGTACAACAGGGGGCACAACATGTACAAACAGATGAAACTTCTCCCATATAGGTAGTCGACTCATCTGCATAGCTGGCACCAAGCAGACAGGGTGAGCAATTGCATGAGCAGGACTTCTCTCAAGAGATTGAATAAGCACTTGAGTAGATGGATATGGATATGGAGCAACAAGAGTTAGATAAAGACATCAACCTCATGCCTTACCACCAAGAGGTCAACCCACCAGCTTCACCGGATCTGGAAGTAGAGCAAGTCCCCAGTGACCAAGGAGACACTGATATCCTTGGAGACAATCTAGAAGGAGAGATGCACAACATATCATTTTACGAGTCACAATATAGAGTCGTGCAATATCACAGAGTGTCTACTTCAGATGATCACACATATTCTGTGCAGTTTGAGGAACGAGTAATCGTGTCTGACATGTGCAAGCATCCAACAACATTGGTCGATGCTACCAGAGCATATGTCGAATCCACTAGCTCAAGTGTTCACTTCTTGATAGCTAAGAACTGTTAAGTTATGGTATGTTCTATGCTTATAATAGTTTACCTCTTTTTCTTATTATATTCCAGAGATTAGAAATCACATTTACATAAAGTAAAGTGCAGATAGAACATTAAACGATCGACAGAAAACAAGCCAAGACAAGAGTCACAAGATGTGGCAGCCAGCCAGGGACAAACCCCACAATGTGTGGGGAAACCCTTTGATCAAATATTATTTAATCTTCAATAATTCAGCAGAGAGAAATAGTACAATAAATCTAATTTATATTAGCAGTAGCAAACCCTAGATCAGCAACATTAGGATTAGCGACTTCATCATCAAACTAGGGCAGACGATATCTCACAAGCTGACCGTCGGATCGGCTTGATTTCACCACCAAAAGTTGCGGCTTCTAGAGGAGGTTCAGATGAAACTATACCATAGTTTAGATGAGGAGATATTCTAGTCCACACAGGTCAAAATTCACTTCTGCAATTCCAGCTTCAGTTTCAACAGCTTCCTTCAAACTAGGGCAGTCGATATCTTGCAAACCGTCCGTCGGATTGACTTGATTCCACCACCAAAAGTTGCGGATTTCAGAGGAGGTTCAGATGAACCTACAACATATTTTAGAAGAGAAGATCTTCTAGTCCACGCAGGTCAAACTTTACTTCTGCAGTTGCAGCTTTAGTTTCAGCAGCTTCCTTCAAACTAGGGCAGTGGATATCTTGCAAACCGTCCGTCGGATTGACTTGATTCCACCACAAAAAGTTGCGGATTTCAGAGGAGGTTTAGATGAACCTACAACGCAGTTCAGATGAGGAGATATTCTAGTCCACGCAGGTCAAACTTTACTTCTGCAGTTGCAGCTTCAGTTTCAGTAGCTTCGGGCTACACATGTGTGAGGGAGAGACCCTTTTCTGCGCAGTAGAGAAGAGACTCTTTTCTACGCAGTAGAGAGAGAGATGTGATGAGATGAGTGAGTCCAAATGAGGAAAGGTCCTCCTATATTTATACACAACATTGGTGATTGAGTAGATGCGACTGTTGGGCTTTTGAGCCTACATGAGTTGTAGGTCGGCTTGATAATAATTCCATAATCAAAATAAATTCATATCTCCATGAATACTTGTCGGAATCGGATGATGTTTATATCAATCCTACACCTCTCGACGAGAGGAATCTAATAAAAATATTATCAGCCATGAATAATATGACCCACATGAAGTTTTTCCCTAATTGCCAATTTTAACAAGAACAAATGAATGGCTAAGGAGATACAAACGTCCAAGCAGGGAGGAGAACTGGTTACAACATACGCTTGAGTAGAGTTGAAGAAGGAAATACTGGATGAAGTATTGTCCCTTGAGTCAGTCATGTGGGTGTTGTATTCCAAGTTTGGTACCGTGTATAAGGTAGTTGTCCATCTCAACGGTTGGAAACAATGATGTGACAGGAGAGCACCTTATCTTGTCAAACGTGCATGCTTTCGTTGATTACATGCAAACATGGACAATGAGATACAAGGGAGCCCCATTACACTTTTCCAAGATGATGAAGCCCATAGAATTCGAGCTATAGGCACACATTTGGAGTCAAATCCGGAACTATGAAGATCGCCCGCAACTCATCACTAGTCTACAACCTTCCCATGCATGGGTATTCAGGAGTATGGATGTTACTGTGCGCGCACACACGATCCCATATATTGGGACTCTCACGGAGGCAAAGACAAAGGCACAAGTCTGACTGGAGCTTGACTCGTACTTTGACGAGTTTATGTGCATAACCACCAACCCAGACTTGGTGATCAGTGCAGACACCATGCATCAGTATGTTGTTGGTCCAACCACACTCAAGATAATGATGCACATGTTATCAGATGAGTTGGATAGAGGAGCTCGAGCAGTGTACCCAGATTCTATGGAGGCAAGAGTTCATTTCAGGAAATATTTCACCACAGAGTACACGAACACTGTCATAGACTACCAAGAATGGCATCAGTTCACTATTGTCTACCACCATGAGGATGTTATGAAACCAACTCAAGAAAAAAATAGAAAAGATAGATCAACGCCTTAGAATTCAGCCTCTTCGAGGGGGCAACCTTCTTTACATTACATAAATGAACAATTCTTGGATGATTCAAATGACAAAACCTCCTTTCTATATATAGGAGTCTAAGGAGTCACAATATAACCCAGCCGACCAAACAATAATAATATAAAGCCACAAAAATAACAATAGAGGGATACTATGGGGCACAGTAATAACAATATGGGTGCAATAGGGGCACAACAATATTAATAAGGGGTACAACTACCATAGTAATGGGTAATCACTAGTATTATAGGGACCCAACAGATTACTGTAATAGAGTTTCAAAATAGTGTTACAAAATAGAAAAACATAAAACCTAAAACAAACAAACAATATAGTAATGGCATGAATCAACATTATTAATCTAGTAATAACATGAATTAAATAATGATAATGATTAGTATAATAGTGTTACGAAATAGTAAAACATAAAACATAAAACAAAGAAACAGTATAGTAATAACATGAATTAAATAGTGATAATGATTAGTATAATAGTGTTACAACATAGTAAAACAAACAAACATAAAACAAACAAACAATATAGTAATAACATAAATTAAATAATTAAAATGATTAGTATAATAGTGTTACAAAATAGTGTTACAATATAGTAAAACATAAATCATAAAACAGACAAACAATATAGTAATAACATGAATTAAATAATGATAAAGATTAATATAACAGTGTTACAATATAGTAAAACATAAAACATAAAACAAACAAACAATATAGTAATAACATGAATTAAAATTATTAATACAATAATAACATGAATTAAATAATGGTAATGATAATTCTAATAGTGTTACGAAATAGTGTAAAAAAATAGTAAAACATAAA
>APFE031365378.1:0-15064 GCA_000404065.3 Pinus taeda
AATGGCTACTCCAATGATCACCAATTGGAAGAAGGTTGATGCATCAGAAGACAAGGATGTTGATCCCATCCTATACAGGCAGATCATACAGTCCCTGATGTATCTAGTCAATACCAGGCCAGACATTTGCTACGCTGTCAAGACCCTCAGTCAGTTCATGGTGGAACCAAAGAGGGCGCAATGGGCAACAACCAAATACGTTCTCAAGTATTTACAGGGAACAATGGATTATGGACTCTTGTACACAAGGAGTAAGGATATCAAATTGAGTGGATTTACTGATGCAGATTGCGTAAGAAGTTCAGTGCATCAGAAAAGTACCTTTGGGTATTGTTTCAACATTGGATCAGGAATGACTTCCTGGTGCAGTAGGAAACAAAAATCCGTGGCTTTGAGCTCATCTGAGGCAGAATATATGGCAGTGAGCACAACTTTGTGTGAGGCCATATGGCTTAGAAAACTACTTATGAACCTATTCAGAAGGAAAATGGAGGCGACTAGGATCATGTGCGATAATCAGAGTTGCATCAAGCTCTCTGAGAATCCAGTGTTTCATGGTCGGTCAAAGCATATTGATATCTGATGTCACTTTGTCAGAGACTGTGTCCAATGAGGAGTTGTACAATTGAGCTACGCTCCTACAGGAGAAGAGGTGGCGGACATCCTCACCAAGGCCCTTAGAAGGACAAAGTTTGATTACTTCAGGGAAAAGATGGGGATGATAAAGAACCTGTTTCAGTAGCAGAAATGTGGGTGATAGCAGCATGGATGCAAAGGGAGTTGCAGTGCAGATGTAGTGTTGGGAGAAAAGGACCAGCAACAGCACGGATGCAAAGGGAGTTGCCGTACAGATGCAGCAGCGGCAATAGCAAAGCCATGGGTAAGAGTATAGGGTGCAACAGTGCAGAAGATGTTGGGCAGGGAGGCTTAGCATCAACGTAGGGATCGATTTTGGATGATCAGGGTGATACTCAGTGAGGAGTATTACTAGAGCATAGTCCTCACTAAGAGGGAGTGTTGATTTGGGGTAGCATCGGATGTGCTCTAGCCACAAAAATTGGTGGAGAGACTAAAACACATGAGATCTCCGAGAACCATAAATGTGTTGGGCAGAATCTAATTAGTTTGGAAGATATTAAAATAATTAACATTTTTAATGGAGTAATAAAATATTAATGTGAATTAATATAAAAACGAGTTAGAATGGTCCAAAAGTCATGGATCAAGCCAGACCTAATCTTAGCCATTGATTGGGGACTTAATCTCGGTCGTTGATGGACCAACGAGAAAAGTATAAGAAGAGACATGAGAGTCAGTTGGAGAACACACTGAGGGAGACTAGTCAGATCGATTTCTGGAGCGGGGTTAGCTGAGAAATTTGAACTAGTGGTATGGAGAGCAGCAGGAGGCAGCAAGTACGGAGCAGAGAGTAAGGATCAGCCACAGAAGACCAACGCAGAGGTAGGCGAGGCAGACACAGGTCCTTTCAGGCAGACGCTGAGGTAGCAGGAGACTGCTCAGTCACTAGAGGACCTGCGTGGGTGATGCAGAGAGGCCCAGGGTTGATGCAGACAAGAAGGGGTAACGCAGAGTGTCTGGAAGCTACACAGAGGTAATCCAGGTTGACGTTGGGACAAGGAGAAGTGTTGGAGAATTTTTCTCTCTGTTGGGTAAGCTAGTTTGGCACCGGGTTGTACTGAAGAATTGCTAAATGATAAAATCCTCCTTTGCTGCACCAGTTTTCCCACATTGGGCTTTCCCAAGGACTATTGTCCAAAATATTGGTGTCGATGTGTTGATTCTTGTGCATATGTTTGTTCCTATATTATGGTGTGATATCTGTAGCAGAATTTATTTTAATGTTTGTTGAAGGAATTTCATAAATAACTGATTGAAAATAAGTAGGCAAAGTAAATCAGATGTTGCAGTGATAGAATTTTCACATCATTCTCTTGATCAAACGCCAATCGCATACCCTCATGCATGATAGAATCAAATGGAAACATTGCAAACCCCCAAACCGTGAAATCCTTAAAACCATTAAGTCTGTTGAATTTTGAATGAACTCTAAAATTCTAGTTTCTCTGTATGAAATCCAATGAGGTTGAAGCCACTCTCAAACATCCTGATTCATTTCATGGTAATGTTAAAAATTTAAGTAAAGGTGATGCTTTTCTTAGACGGGTTGTTTCTGGAGGGAAACAACTCCAAATTTCTCTCAAACAACATCAAAACTCATAAAATTGCATTCTGTGGGGTATTTAGCTAACCTGGCAATAAACCAGACGGTTAATGAAGGAATCGACCGATTTATGGGAAAATTGGTCAATTCCTTCATATTGGTTGGTTTGGACCTGTTTTTTTGGTTTTTTGGTGAAATAAGCCCATAAACCGGGTTTTTGTCCAGTTTGACCTGATCACTCAATGAACCAACCGCTTTGACCAGTTTCTGGTTCAAGTCAGCCGATTTTTAAAACTATGATCATGCCGAGTTTGACTGGATATGACTGAGCTCCAAAAAGGAAGATTTGTTGTTGCGTTGACCATCTTTGGCTTTCTAGTTAGGGCTGAATTTGACTGTAGTTGAGTACAGATTTGACAGGGTTGTTTTGACTGTGGTTTGGCAAGTTAAATTTTCACTTTTGTACTCTCTCTCTCTCTGTTGAACATTGATATAATAATAAGAATCCATGCAGGTACCAAGGATACGTTGCGGCCATGAGCACTATGATTCAAGCCAAGCCTCCCAACTTTGAAGAAGCCATGAAAAACAAGTTTCGAAGGATGCTATGGCTGAAGAATATGAGTCAATTATGAAAAATGACGTATGGGATGTTGTGCTGATATTGAAGGGGAAATTTGTGGTGACTTCAAAGTGGCTAATCAAGATCAAACATGGAGTCGATGGTAGCATTGAGAAATATAAAGAAAGGTTCATGGCCCAAGGATTCTCCCAAATAGAGGGAGAATATTATGACGATATATTTGCACCTGTGGCTCGATATACAACCATTCGCTTGATAGTTTCTCTTGCCATGAGTCAAGGATGGACCTTGTGAAAATTCAGTGACCCCGAATCCTACTACAACAACTGATGATATTTCTTGTATTTGTTTAATTAATTTAAACAAATTACTTGCAATTTTCTATGCAAATATTGAAATAGATACACTGCAGCCTTCACAAAATAAATACAATGGAAGAAATAAAAACAATTGAAGAATAGATGCGCACACTCATCTACACAATTATTTTTGGACCGAAGTCCCCAGAAAATCCCAACTTGGGAAAACTAATGGAATAGCTGAGGATTTGATTATTATGCAGTTGTAAATCTGAGTACAAATCTATGGAAGCTCAAATCTAGCTTTCCATGCAGATAAAATGATTGAGAGGTGTCTAGTGAGAAAAATCTCACTTCCACCAGTGATCCGACACTGACCTTAGCTCGAGATGAGCTGCTCCTTGTTGCCTTTGCATCACCCTAGGCAGATCTACATCACCCAGATCAAACCAGTGTCTCTCTCACTCTGCTGATCAGCTGTTGCTCTGGAAACTGGATCTTCTGGCCTTCAGGCTCCCACTCTAACCCTTGCCTCTGAATCTCAAATTCTCCTCAGCAAATATGATCTCCCTCTGCAGCTCTGTGTTACCTCTTTGCACTGGGTCAACCTCTCTGTGGAGTATGATGTCTCTCTACTATGCACTCAACGGAATGGAAAAAATTATTTTCGGCCTTACTATCCATGCCCTTCTCTCACTGCTTTGAAACTACTGAATCACATCCGACAACACACATCTGCTACTCTGGAGTTCGATTTCCCAACAATATCGAATTCCTTGCTCCTCAAGTGTGTTCTCCAATCCCCATCGAATTTCTTCTTATAATCTCTCGTTGAGGCTTCAACGGCCATAATCGATGGCTAAAACTAGCTATAAATTGATCCACATCTTCTTCTAGAAGATTCACACCATGACTTAATTAATACCCTTTGATTAACCAGACTTCCTAAGTTTAGACTTAGGAATCATTTTAAAAAGTTAATTATTTTAATTAAGTTGTCTCTAGGTGGAATTTCCAGAAATGATTTATGGGTTTTGGAGAATACATGTATTCTAGCCTCTCCACAAAGTTTTGTGGCTAGAACACATCCGATGCTACAAAAATCAACACTCCCTCTTAGCGAGGAATGTGTTCTAGTGCTGCAACTCACTGAAGAAACACTTTGTCTTTGTAAAACCTCCTATTAGGATGTTGATGTCTGGCTCTAATGCCCACCATCTAATGCGAAACTCTAATTGCTGCATCCGTGCTGCTGCTAGCCCTGCTGAATTGTTGCCAACACAGCATCTGCAATGCAACCCTCTCCAACTGCTTCTGCTGCAATTGCAACAGCTGCAATGAAAAAGCATCCAAAATACTGAACCAACTATAGTCAGTATGATGCATCTGTCATCTGAGTCCTGACTGCTGCTAGATTCTGCGCTGCCACTGAAGCCTTTGCGATGCTGCTGTAATATCCCAACCCAGAATATTCCTCAAACCCCAACAAAAATTCCAACCAAATATGTGCAAATGATATAATAACCTAGAAGTGATAAAATAACAGTGGAACAACATATAATAATGTAAACCGAAAATATAAGCAGATACACAAGAAATGCAGCGAGAAAATGCTAAGCCATTTTATTATACTGAGCAATAAAGTGAGCACAAGGTGAACAGATAGATGGCACCTCGACTTGCACAAGGCAAGTGAAGAAATACTCTCAGAATAACAAGAATGGCCTCTCTGCGTGGATGCTACTGCTATGCTACTGCTGCTGCTAGGAAACAAGTGATGATTTGGGGCTACTCCCCTCCTCGGAAAAAGCTGAAACTTTGGATTCGGGCTCTACTCAAGAAACCCAAAAGCTTTCCTGGAATGGCCGACCCCCGAAAAACACCCCCTTGGGGTTCTGCGCAGTTCCTCAATGTCCTGCGTTGCCACTAAAGAAAACCCCTCTAAATTCTGCTTGAAACACTGCCTGAAACCCTGCCAAAAATCCTCCAATGAGACAAGAGCTGGACCCCTGCTCAATCTCCTGGCATAAATCCACCTGCAAAACCCCGAATCCAACACTGCAACCAAAAGAACTGCGTCCCTCTCCAAGTGCTGCACAGTTCTTCAAAAAGCTGATGAAACTGCTGCTGAAATAATAATAAAACTAATGCTGAAAAAACTAATGGAAATACCTTGCCCGAGCAAGCACTCGCAGCCCCCTGGGGCTAAGGGTGAGATCTCCAAACGGAGACACTCGATGCACTAAACAGTGCTGCAGACGAGCTAAACAGCTAGCGTGCTCAGAAGTCGAAACGACTAGCTCAAAATGCACATAACTGAATGATCCAAATGAGGGGGCTCCTATCTATTTTATAGCCTCTACCTCTCACAATCCCTAGGCTCACCTCCTCCTACGTGATTCCCATCTTGCCACGTGTTCTTTTCCTCCTACGCAGTTCCTACATGTGTTTACATGGGCTCCATTTTTGCATCCTCCTTTAGCCCCCTTAGCTCCCCTTTAAGTCACAACGTTGTGCTACCTAGGAAGTGACTTTTTATTCTAAAGTGAGTTATGTTCCCCCATCCTCACTTTTTATTTACAAATAACTGTAGAAGGCAAAAATTGGACAAAATCGAATATTCCAATTAGCCATAGCTAATTAGGAATATTTTAGCTGCAAACATTGCTCTATAGCAACTGCATTGTTGCCAACTCTACACTGCGTTGCCTAGTATTTGACTGCTACTAGCTACTGCATCTGTCACTCTAGCACCGGACTGCACCAACTATCACTGATCCATCCTGCTACTACATACTATGGCCTTCCTAGCAAGGTATTGATTCATGAGGTGGACCTCCTTAAGAATCTTGCCCATCCTGTAGCTCTCTGGGGCTACAAAACCAAATCACCCCACCTCACTCCTGGAGGTAACTTCGTGATCATGGAAAACTCTTCCTCCAATCTGGAGGACAACTTGTTGATTTCTGCGGATGCAACCTGCTAATCTTGCTTCCTCTCTTTGTCCTTCTTTCTGGGAGGACATTGAGTGTTGTAGTGGCCAAGCTCACCACATTTGAAGCATTTCACCTTGGAAATGTCCTTCTTCCTTCTGCGATGCTCCTGCTACCCCTGTGATGCGAGCACTCCGGGGAAATAAATTTCCTCAAAAACTGACCCTCTTGGCCCAAGGGACTGCATTGCCTTAGAGGGTTTCGAACTGTTGCCTCTACAGAGATTCCAACTGCCTCCTTCCTTCTACGCTGAGCTCTCTGGCTTACGATCTACGCTCTGATACCATGTGAGAATTTAGAGACCTCAAATCCTACTACAACAACTGATAATGTTTCTTCTATTTGTTAAATTAATCAACCAAATTATTTGCAGTTTCCTATCAAAAATAACAAAACATATACACTGCAACCTTCACAAAATAAATAATGAGGAAAAAATAAAAACACTAGAAGAATAGATGCACACACAATAAAACATCGTTACTTTTGGACCAATGTCCCTAGAAAAACCCAACTTGGGAAAACCAATGCAACAACTGAGGGTTTTATTATTATGTAGTAATAAATTTGAGTACAAATCTATGGAAACTCAAATCTTGCTTTCCATAAAGAGAAAATGATTGACAAAAGTCTACTGAGAAAAATCTCACTTCCACTAGTGATCTGACATTGACCTTAGCTCAAGATGAGCTGCTCCTTGCTACCTCCGTGTCACCCTACATAGGTCTGCGTCACCCAGCTCAGACCAATGCTCTCTCACTCCGTTGATCAGCTGCTACTCTGGAAACTTATTCTTCCTGGCCACTGGGCTCCCACTCTGGCTCTTGCCAATAAATCTCGACTTCTCCTCAGCAAAATATGGATCTCCCTCTGAAGCTCTGTGCTGCCTCTCTGTGGAGTACACTATCCGTCTGCTATGCACTCACTGCACTGGAAAAACTTCCTTCTGGCCTCACTATCCCTGCCCCTCTCGCACTGCTTCGAAACTACTTTATCACCTCCGGCAACACACAGTTTCTACTCTGGAGTTTGATTTCCCAACAATATTGAATTCCTTGTCTCACAAGTTTATTCTCCAACTACCATTGAATTTCTTCTTATAATCTCTCACTAAGGCTTCAACAACCAAGATTAAAACATAATCGATGACTAAGATTAACTAGAAATCGATCCAAGTCTTCTTCTAGAAGATTCTCACCATGACTTAATTAATACCCTTTAATTAATCAATTTTCCTAAGTTTAGACTTAGTTACCATTAAAAAAAGATTAATTATTTTAATTAAGTCGACTCTAGGTGAAATTTCTAGAGACGATTTCTGGGTTTTGAGGAATATATGTATTCTAGCCCGTCCACAAAGTTTTATGGCTAAAACACATCTGATGCTACAAAAACTAACACAAAAGGTATCGTTAATCAAGCCCTAGCCTGCTTCCTGTTGGCCTCCTTCCAACAACCTACCTTGGAGCCCAGCTTCAAAATAGTTAAGGGAAGGTTACATCTAGATTAGGCATTTAACTAAAAATAACCAAAATCTCTACATGACACATAGGTCATAGGTTTGCATATCATTTAGGTTAGTCAATCATCTTAAGCAGCAAATGTCCATCCGGTCATTTGGGTCCAATTTACTATAAGCAAGAATTTGTGACTCCATTAAGGCACTGGTATCATACTTTAAAATATAATCTAATCAATAATCTTGCTCAATTTCAACCAAGTGGCTAGGCCACTCATCCGTGTCTCCCAAACAAGTTGGTTCCCAACTTGTCTTCCTTCGCCTCATTTCATAGGGACTACCCCCCATAGCCTGCTATTGGGAGACAACGAGAACGGAGTGGGTGGGGATCAGAGTGACAACCCCCGCCCTAAGCATTGTCCCGGTGCCTATACAATCCAGGAGACAACACTTCCAAAGCAATTAAACCTATTATCTGAGCCTATCTTGTGCATAGGCTTTGGGTATCACTCTTCATCCTATCATTGATCCATCTATCCTAGTGGTTCCTCTCATATCGAGACTCCTTTCATCAGCTAAAGTCCGTAAAGAGCAGGGAGCTTTAGCTGAGGTGACAGTGTGCTATTGTTCCATTGTTGTCACTTGACCTAGTAGTTACTCTATAAGACCCTCGTCCTAGGAGCCCTGCCAGTTTGAGTGGTATAGGGACTAAATAGACTATTGAGTTGTTCTCTAGAAGTAATTATTCAGAAAGGGATATTATGAAAAGCTTGATATGTTTGGTTGTATTGTGACTTAGGAATCATTTCCAAGTCATTCCTTAATTACTATGTATCTATGTTGTGGTGTGATATGCATGACTATCTTGTTATGTCTAGGAAACTGCTTCTGTATGAAATTTTAATGTTTATAACTTTGGCCTCTGTTTTTGTTGCGTTCTGATTTTTGTAGATGATAGGCATGAGAGATACATAGAATATTAAAAATTATCTTAGCTTCAAGCTTACTTTCGAACAAATTCAAAGGACAATATAAAATGATTGAAATAATGCAAAATCATCTATTTCAATTTGAAAGAGAAGAAGCACAATGAAATTTTGTCACCTAATGTTAATGAAGAGACTTTCGATTGCATTGAGTGATGATATTTTCTTAATATAGCCACTATAATTGAGCAACATATTTTATTTCGACTCATGAATATTGATATTGCTTGAGACTAGTTAAATCCTCCAAGGTTATTATAGCATAAAACAGATTCAATATATGTATATAAGAGTATAATTGAGTAGAGTAATTATAAATGTTGAACAAAATCCCACCTGAGGGACAAGCCATTTTATCTTCTAAAAACTAATACCTTTTCATATCAATGGATGTTACAGACTTTTATAATTGGAATAGGGTGAATCTTTTGTATTGTGATGGAGCTTCTTTTGCTGGCGATGTGGAAGGAAATGTGAGTGACGAATAACACTTAGTTTTCGTGTCTATTCAAACCTAGTTATATTAGCTACATTATTGGCCTCCGTCAATGCATTTGTTGAAATATGTCTGAAATTTAAAGTCCTTAATAAAATCCTTACTATGCCTTGCATATATTTACAGTTTTGGGTTTGCTAATCATCTTTTTTCCTTGGAGAAAAAAATTGTAAATTTCACTCAATAAGAAAGAGAGACAGATATTGTATAAGCTTTCTGCATTTCAAGATCATCCCCTGGAAGGATGTAAAACAGAAAAAATAATCATGGATAAAAGCCTAAAATGAACAGAAACAGATTCTTGAATTCCTCAAATGATATGTCAATCTGTCATATTTATTCTATTACAGTAGAACAGTTTTTTCATAAATAAGGCTTGTTATTCTCCAAGGAGTAACTACCTTAGAGGCACCCTCACAATGGTTTTATGTTGTTGAGTTCATGAGTTTTCTTGCTTAAACTCTCTGGGCATGGACAATTCTCTTAGTTTCCCCTTCAAACATATGATTGTGTTAGCTAAGTTGTGGTATATGAGATGCTCCACCCTCACCTATCATACTCGCAGAGGCACTTATCGATCATACATTTTGATTTTATCATGCTCTATTTGATCTTCTATGCATTGGTTTCTTACTTGGATGTGGTACTATAACTTTTGGGCCATGCAATGAACGTGGTAAATACTAAATGAGATCCGATAACACTTCATAACAATATAAGTTCTATTATTTGCCTTATCGTACCATGGGGCACATAATTTTCCTTTAGAAGTTTTGTCATCTCTTGCGTCAACTTGTACTACCAGGAAACTAGTGTTTTCCACATCCTAACCATACTTAACACTTTCCACTTTCCCCTAATCACTTCATGCCATCCATAAAAATGGCATTCCCATTCATGTTTGACTTGTCAGAGGTCACCAAGAAAGGTCTAAATGTAGAAAACATGTCATTTAAGCAAAAAAGGCTAGAGGTGGAGAGCCAATAAAGCTAAACGCTAAAAATGCAAAGCCCTAGCAATGCCACCTCACTACGTGGTCAATTCTCCTAGTCTCATGCTTGTCTTTGAATATCTGAAGAAAAATAAACTTGTTCAATGAAATGAACACTTAAGAAAAGGACAAAAGAGACAGTAAGAAACAATGTCGAGGAGAGACAACTCAATGCTAAGCTCCTCAAAGGCTTATCTACGGGAATTTATAGCTAAAGCTACTTGGTCAATGTTACAGGACTTATATATCATTTCATATGACTTTGAGAGTCATCGTATGAAGTTTTCCTCTTTCCTTTTTCATAATTTTCATCACATCAACTATCTTATACTTAGGGACTTGGGAAATACAATTTGTCCTAGGACTTGATGCATGTATAAAGGTTAATGTTGTTACCCCATGGTAATAATTAGGCAAATATTAAAACTAACTTTTATTATTAAGAGATTTTTCTTCCAGATCCATCACATAAATGTTAATTTCCGATGCATTTCGAACCAGCCAATGTGGTTCATCATCAGGACGAACAGATGGAAAAAATATGATCCAACAAGGGTATAAAAAGAGGAGGAATTCATAAGCACCAAAATATGAGGAATTCATAAGAACCAAAGATTATGTCAAAGATCAGAGAAAATAGTTGTTAAGAAAAATAATAAATCTAGTATAAGGGGTAAACCACTGGCTCCAATTATAGGACACATGCTCCAAGTGGGAGGATTTGAGAACCCCAAAATCTTCCACCCATCACTTGAGACATGCTCACAAAATAGATATCAAATATAGGGAGTGAATTGGACTGAAGCCCTATCCCTTCCTAAGATGGAAAAAGTTCAAAATGAAATAACACAACTAAACTAGGAAATGAAATGGAAATAGAAAGGAATGAAACTGAAATAATTGAAATAAAACATGCAAATGACTACTCTAATGCTCATAATAGAGAGCTTAATCAATTCTACAATAATCTAATTGAAGAGAAATGAAATGTGTTTGGTAAAATCGTCCAACCAATGCAACCAAAAAATGAATTTATCATTATCTTGGGTTTTACCTTTGGGTTCGGTTGCTAAGAAAAATAATGAAACATGAAAACTATAGAAGAAATATGTTGAAACTTCATGTGTGGCTCAGATAACTTCTGTAGTGGTATGATCATCATGTGTAAGAAAATCGAAGAAGTGCCAAGGTTTCTCTATGCTATTGCAAGTTTCTTTGATCCATAGATCGATAGGACTAGCATAATGATTCCTTCCATTGTTGTTGTTTGTCAAATTAGTGAACAAGGGAGGCCTTGATGTGGTATTTGTGCATACATTGTTGCTCTTCATGGCGACCCCTACTCACATGCACACACAAATGATGAGACAACTTAGAAAAGATGAACAACTACCTTGGATTCAGACCTTCATTTGCTATAGTTTTGGACATATGGATGAAGAAAGATAGGCTTTGTGAATGCTCCTGAAATCTTCTTCAAATAGGTTAGCTGGGCATTCTTGCTATAACTTTTGTTCTGGGATGTTTATATCTTCATGTACCTGAGACATCTCTTCAAACAGGAAGACAACAACAACATGATATATCAAATGATCCAATCATCTATGAACCACAAGAGGGTGAACTAGAAGAGCAACAAGAAGATGAAGAAGAGAAGAATAAGAGGAAGAGGAAGAAGAGGCAGAAACTCCAAATCTAAAGACTCCCTCAATTTATGTGTAATGTTCTACCTAGAGAATTTACAGTGAAATGTCAAAACATGAACTAGCTACAACAAAAGTACGGCATGCACAATATGAAATACACACATGCAATTAAAAATCAAAACTCCATTGAGCAGAAATAAGGGAGCTAAGCCATTTTATTAAATTTCCATTGAAAATCTAGGTACAAATGAGATGGAATGTATGCAACCGGGCTTGCTACACAAGCAAGCAATACCCAAGTGGAAGTAAGTGAATTTCTCCTCTCGAAAGTGGCTAACTCTGGATGTGTGTTCTACCCAAAAATTTATGCAACTGCTGCTGGAGGTAACCTGTGGTTTGGGGCCTCAAAACTCCTCCAAAAATTCTGTAAAATTAGAGATAAGCTCCTTGGCACCAGACCAACAAAACCCATACATTTTTTGGGCTAATTTTGACCTCCCAGAATTACCCAAAATTGGTGTGAATTCCTCCATCATTGGTTCTATGACCCACCCAATGAGTAGCAGCTATTTTACCCCTGATTCAAATTGGTCTAATTAGCCTAATGAGCCCCTAGAAATGTTTTAATGTGCAAAATAACAACCCTATTGGTGACAAGCCCGCCAATTAGCTCAATAGTGTGAAATAAGCCTTCCTAATGAGGCCAAAATGATGTAATCATGATGCAAAGGGATATGGGAGGCCAAGATAAGTCCTCCATGTGCCATGATGAAGAGGAGGGCTCCCAAAATGATGACTAAGGGGGTGGCCCCTTGGTTTCCAAGAAAAAATATCTATGGTGCTCCCAAGTGGCCATGGGGCACAATCAATGGTCTCATGGGTCTCCAACTAGATCAAACATATCAATGCACCATCGAGAGGACTAGAATGATGACACATGCCCTCCCATGTTTCTCTAGATGAGACAAAACCCTATCCAGGCCTTGGATCAACTGCCAAGTGTCACGCAAATGTGTGGCCAGTTGGGCAACATGGTCCAAGTGTAGTATCATCTCTATATGGTTGGGACACAAACGAGTAATGTGTGGTGTTGAAGAAGCTCGTGGTGTGGAAATCAATGCTATGTTGTGGTGGAGGCCCATGGCTCTCAACGTTTACCCTACAAGTGTCATTATGACCCTCTACAGAGCTTAGACCTCGTATAGGGAGACCAAGTCCAAATGGAGACACACCTGCAATCCTGTATAAGATCCAATGTGTCTCGTCACCTTCTAGTACAACAACCCGTTAGTGCAATTGAGTAAATAAGCTTGCAATCCAGGGGAAAAGGTGAACACTTCATAGTGGCATGCCCTTCCAAATGAGCTTTAGAGTGTACAAGTGTAACCAAGCGCAACAAGAGAGGTTAATAAAGGACCTTATTAGGTAGTTTCAATATCTAAGGGAGAAAAAGGTCCATGGCACATCTTTCAAATGGCAAGTGTCATGTGAAATGATGGTGGAACGGAGTGGGGCAACGAGGAAGGCGCCAAACCACATGCCATGGTAAAAGGGCAACTATAATGAGGGAAGCCCACACGTTGGTGTATAGATGTAGGAAGGAGCAATCATGGTACATGTGTTACCTCGACCATTGTTTTTCCACGGTCCAAGTGTAGCAACATCTCTATATGGCTGGGACACAAACAAGTAATGTGTGGTGTTGAAGAAGCCCATGGTGTGGAAATCAATGCTATGTTGTGGTGGAGGTCCATGGCTCTCAATGTTTACCCTACAAGTGCCATTATGGCCCTCTACAGGGCTTAGACCCCGTATAGGGAGACCAAGTCCAAATGGAAACTCACCTGTAATCCTATATAAGATCCAATGTGTCTCATGACCTTCTAGTACAACAACCCGTTAGTGCAATTGAGTAAATAAGCTTGCAAGCCAGGGGAAAAAGTGGACACTTCATAGTGGCATGCCCTTCCAAATGGGCTTTAGAGTGTACAAGTGTAACCAAGCTCAACAAGAGAGGTTAATAAAGTACCATATTAGGTAGCTTCAAACTTTCAACATCTAAGGGAGAATCAAGTCCATCTGTTAAAATTGGCAACTAGGGCCAAACTCCATGTGGGTCACCTTATTCATGGCTAATAATATTTTTCCTAGATTCCTCTCATCGAGAGGTGTAGGATTGATCTAAAGATCATCCGATTCCGATAAGTATTTATGGTGATATGAATTTATTTTGATTATGGACAAATTGTCAAAGTCGGCCAGCAACTTATGTAGGCTCAGAAGCCCAACAAACACATCTATTCATCTTCAACATTTGAATATAAATACAGGATGCCTCCTCCTCATTTGGTCACTCACTTCTCATCACATCTCTCTCTCTCCTACGCAGAAAAGAGTCTCTTCTCTCTCCTGCACAAAAAAGACTCCCTCTCTCTCATGCGTGGAAAAGGGACGTAGATTTCTAGGGCTGAAGCTGCAGGAAGGAACTTTGACCAACGTTGACCTGTGTGGACTCCTCTTTGACTGCTAGTTTGGTGTGGCTAATCCTCCTTGTAAGGTTGCAATTTTTGGCACAAGAATCAAGGTGATCCGACCTCCGGTTTGACAGATATTGACTACCCTAGTTTAGGGCTGATCTAGGGTTTGCTGTTGCTGATATAAATCCGATTTTTGTACTATTTCTCTCTACTGAATTATTGAAGATAAAAGAAGATTTGGTCAAAAGGTTTCCCAATATTGTGGTTTGTCCCTGGCTAGCCGCCACAATTTACGTCTCTTGTCTTGGCTTGTTTTCTATTGATCATTTAAATGTTCTATTTGCACTTTACTTAATGTACATGTGATTGCTAATCTGTGGATGATAATAAGAAAAACAAGTAAACTTCTCTAAGCATAGAACATACCATAATTTAACATGGTATCAAAGCTGAGGTGAAGACAAAGCCCGAGCAAGCGCAAGAGCAATCATCGAAGAGAAGGTTGGCAAGGCTATCTTAAAGAAATCACGGGTCCTCAACACACTTCCCTACTGAAGACAAACTCCGTGAGAAATCTGACTATCACGGATGGAAGATGTCTCTCGATCTAACATTAGAAGAGCAGGAAGTGTTCGACCATGTGAGAGGCGGGATTGTTGAGCCTCCATCAAATGCATCCACTGCTGTTAGGAACAAATGGACCAAGGGAGAAGTCAAACCAAGGAAGATCATCCGAGACTCTATCGACAAGCGCTTAGTGGCCTATGTTTATGAGCTAAACACCTCCAAGGAAATCTACGATGGACTGGTGAGTTTATTTAAAGTTAATGATGCAAATCAAGTCTTGTTTCTTAGAAATAAGCTAAAGGAAATTAAGAAGGGCAAAGATGAGAGTATGCAAGCATATTTCTTAAGAATCACCGAGATCAAGAATGATCTCCTATCTATTGGG
>APFE031365380.1:9579-23085 GCA_000404065.3 Pinus taeda
CCAAGAATTGTTCATTTATGTAATGTAAAGGAGGTTGCCCCCTCGAAGAGGCTGAATTCTAAGGCGTTGATCTATCTTTTCTATCTTTTCTTGAGCTGGTTTCATAACAGTTTCCTATCAGGTGTGGCATGGAATCAGGCCCCTAAATCTACCACCCAGGCATAAATAATATTTTCTAATGAAAGAATCAAAGCATATTGCAACAAATCAGATGTCACATTTGCTTCATGATTGTTTTCTTATTGCGTGTCTCCTTCTTTTCCCTTCCAAGACTTGCAGTCTTTCTTCAGGTGTCCTTTCTTCCCACATTTCCAGCACATTATCACTGATATGGACTTGGATCTACCTTTCCTTGACTTACTGCGATATCTTGGGCTCTTTCCTCTTTCCATTTTTCTTCCCCTAGTCTCTGAAGTCAAAGCATTACCTGATGTCTCACCGAAGCTTTTCCATCGCATTTCCTCGCTAAGGATTGCACCAAAAACATCATCAAACTTTAAAGTACTAAATCCAATGTTTTTAAAACTAGAACCGGTGACCAGACCAGTCCACCTAGTGAACCAGTTTACTGACTGGAACCGGTCTAACCGGGACTGGTTTGGTCTAAACGAATTGGTTTTAAAAAAATACATTAAATAATTAATTTTTAATTAGACAAAACTATTTTTAAGATTTAAAACCATGGTTCCAAGCAATATAGACAAAATATGCAAAGTTTTCTCATTTATGTACCATGTAAAGGTGAATATATCAAAATGGCACTGAGTGGAATACATGTCATCGACAAAATAGCAAAGTACATAAGAAATGAGGCTCTAAATGGCCTATAAAGTCCAAAAATAATGTTGCAAGCTATGAGGCCATTGGCCTACTACAAGTCTACAGTGTACACATGATCAATCATCAAGTTCATGACCACTACTAGCCACAAGATCATCATCAGGAGATACATAGACATCATCTGGTTCAGAGTCTGAGGATGGCCCAACCTGATCTGCAACCTCAGTATCAATGCCACCAATAACAATAGAAGTGGACCTAATGGAAGCACGAGTTTGTCGACCTACATGACTAATGCCTTCCATTGGTTCTTTGCCTTTCCTTAATGCCGCTACTGATCCTGGTTCTGATGCCACCACATAATCTGCTTCATCCCCCGCTAAAGCCATGTTGATATCAAAATCAACTTCAAACATAGGTTCTTCAGTCTCCTCCACCCATTCTGATGTTGGATCAATATCGTCCAACACAATGGGATCTAGATCATGTGTTTTGCTCATCATTTGGTTCCTCCTCAGTCGAAGGTTGTATTGCACGAAAACAAGATCATTTAACCATTTTTGTTCCGAACAGTTTCTCTTCTTCACTTGTATGCACTCAAAAATAGACCAATTACGCTCACAACCTGAAGCACTGCAAGTTTGACTGAGGACTCTAATTGCAAACCTTTGTACTTGAGGACACTAGCTACCAAATGACTCCCACCAATGTGCTGCAAAAAAAAAGACATTAATTAGTAACTTAGTTTATAATTTGAATTGTAAAGAACGTAAACAATTTTAACGTGAAAAGAAAAACAAATTGGAAATTGGAATTGCTTACCTAGTTGGTCCACATCTCTTGCCATCTTTGCCAAGTTTTTGCTAAAGTACCACCTGCCATAGTGAAAACAGTAAGTTGTTTATGTATTTCCAACTAGTCTGCATGGGTAGGGACCATGCGCTCCAAGCAATCAATCAATCCAGCTCTGACCTCCCCATCATGCTAATCTCCTAGCTGATTTTTATAATGATACTTTGGGTTGAAAAAATACCCAGCTACATGTATAGGATGAAGGAGTTGATTGTTCCATCTGTTACCAATGATCTCCCATATACGGCCATATTTAGTTAACCTGTCCTTATAAGTTGTTTGTATCTGCTCCTTTTCCTGATCCATAGCCTCATAAATGTAGCCCATGGCCAATTTTTCCCCATCCACCATCCTTAGCACCTTAACAAGGGGCTCGGTAATTTTCACAAGCTCTACAGACCTTTTCCAAAAATAATTGTCTAACACTTTCTTTTTGGTGTCTTTTCCATCTAGTCTACAAGCCCACTGAGATTAAGACCATTCTTCATAGGAAAACATTTTCTACAATTTTTTTATGTTGACCATTGAGACATTGCAATGTGAGGAAGTGAGTTGCAAATCTCGTAATTGCAGGCCTAACAAGCTCTTTGCCCCCAATGTTTTTCCTCACTAGGCTCAATACCCATGAGTAGTTGTAAATGTATTTTTGTAATGCACTTGGCACGCTCTACAGTGTTTTTAACCCACTCCACTTTGCCTATATCCTCAAGCATGAGGTCTATGCAATGTGTAGCACATGGAGTCCAAAATATGGTCTTATATTTGGTCTCAAGCATCTTTCCAGCAAGAACATAGTTTGAGGCATTATCAGTGATGACCTACACAACATATTGTTCCCCAACTTCCTAAATAATGTTATCCAAAAGCTCAAATAGAAGGGATGCATCCTTCACCTTATTAGATGCATCAACTGATTCCAAAAACATGGTTCCTTAAGGGCAAGAAACAATTAAATTAATGATAGTGCAATTCTTTCCATCGGTCCATCTATCTGACATGATGGAACAACCTATTTTGAGCCATGAATATTTAAACTCAACCAAATACTCATCAATGGAAGATATCTCTTTTTGCAAAAGAGCTCCCCTCAAGTCATGCATACTAGGGCCTTTGAAGCCTTTTCCTACAGCTATAACAGAGTCCCACATAGCATGGTAATAAGGTGAGTGAGCAGCATTAAATGGGATATCTGAATCATACAACCATCTAGCAATGTAGTGATGAGAAGTTTCTTTGCATTTTTCTTCCAATGTTGATCCAAAGTGGGTTGACGACTTGGCTGGGAGGAAATGGGATTAGAAGAGGCAATGTTGGCAGAAGATGAGAAAAAACTTTGGATGTTTGTTCTCTTTGTTCCTTTTGATGGTTGGCCACAAGAAGGATGAAGATAGTGAAAGGGGTCATTGGTGGAAGGGATAGAAGTTGGGTCTTGAATCTCATAATCATCATACCCACTCTCTTTCATGGCTTCTAATAATTCCCTTTTCCTTGAAATGTCATCTTGGATGGCCTTCTCCCTAGCCTTATCCACATAAAAATTTTCAAGCTTGAAAATGTATTATGCCCTAATAGGACCTAACAATGCATTTCGTGCACCACATGGCGTTACTTGGCCTCTTCCCCCAGCCAAGTGTTGTTTCAATCTAAGAATACCCCCACCTCCAATAGATTTATAGCATAATTTGCATATCATTTTTCCATCAATTACATCACAATGAGCCTATGCACTATCCTTTCTTTTTGGAGCCATGTTTGCTTGAAATAATAGCAATTTGCAATTAAATCTGCCATTTAAAAAAAAATTGCAGCTAAGCAACATGGAAAACCAAAGCTAAATGTAGGAAAACAAATGCACATGCAAGCTACAAAATTTGATAGCATAGAGCTAGAGATTTGATAGCATAGATGATAGAAGTGAGAAGTTGTTATAAATATAATTCATTACAATTAGATTTATTAAAATATATATAAATATTAAATAATTAAATAGTATTTATGTTAATATGTTCATTAAATTTAAGTGAAAAGGCATGTCTAAAAGACATGTCCATTCAAGAAAGGTCATTTGCTGAGGTATAAAAGCAGGGCCTCATTGTAATCTTTATATCATCTTATACATTTTATATATATTAATAAATTATTATATTAAATACCTGTGTGTATTTTGATATTAAATCCTTCAAGCTACCAGTCTTCGTGTTTCAGTCTACAAGCTATCAGTTCCCGAGCTTCAGCATAAGTTTTTATGCTACAGTGGTATCAAATCCATGGCACATGATAAAATCATGTGGGCCTTTCAACGTAGTTCACTGTACAATGTGTCATTACGTTCACATCTTGATTACGTTGAACAGTGTAGTATTCGAGAAGCATTTCAACGTATAGAAAAATCATTTGCAGAAGTTAAAGAATTTCTGAAAGAAATCAATAATAAGAAAGATGAAAGAAATGATGAAGATACGAGTGTTGGGATGGTGGAAAAGAGAAAATAAAGCTATATGAAAAGAGCGAAGGAAAGGTGCCGAAGAAATGAGGTAGGGAACGTGTTTCAACTAATGCGAAGAACTCTAAAGCGGTTGAAGATGAAAGAGAGAGTAAACAAGCACAATAAGAAACACCAAAAGAATCAAAGAAATGGAAAATTAGGGAGATTTTTGCTCCTAATCTGGATCATCCCTCCAAGGAAAGAAAGACGATCGAGTGCTTCGTTGCGTCGAACGAAAAGGAAAACGTTAAAGAGTTCACCATTGAAAAGGGCAGAGGGATGCTGCTTAAAGACATCCCAAATCTGGTATGCAAACTATCCAAAAGGAGTAGAGCTGATGAAAACATGAGACTTCTTCATGTGGTTCTTTACGGGAAGCGTGGAAAAGCTTCATTTAAAAAAATAACGTCTTGCAGTTTTGAGGTTATGTGTGGGGTGACAATGAGGAAAAGCTTAAGGAGAAAGTCAAGGAAAAACTTAAAAAAGATAATAAGGAAAACTTGTTGAACTTGTATAATTTGCTGGAAAATCATGATGGTAATAATAGCACCAACAGAAGTAGCAGAATTTCAAGACTAAATGGAAGTAGAAACCCTCATATTCCTTCATCCTCCTTACTGCACAACATTAATGCCAATGTTAATGATGGCAGTAACATCAATATAAATGAAATTCAAAGAAGATTCAGAGTGAATGGAAATGAAAATGACAGTGACATGAATGTTGTTGCATTATTTCCTCTTTATCCCTCCTTACTTCTCCATAACAACAATGACTTGAATAGAAATAGACCAACATTGACACTGAATGAAGATGGAAACAACAATAATTCTACAAGTCCTCCCAACCCTCCTATTCCTTCCTCTTTCTTACTGCCCAACAACAATAATAATGGTGATTATGGAAATGAACACATAGATTCCAATGACTTAAGTCCTTCTAATCTTCCAAATCCTTCCTCCCACTTACTGTCCAATAACCATGGTACTAATAACTGGAGGCCCAGGCGCAGAAGTAGCAGAAGAACATTAAGTCTCAACGAGAACAGAAATTTCAGTAACACAAGTAACTTCGCTCATCGTCCTACCGCGCCCTCTTCCATACTGCCCAATAATAATAGTAATTATGATAATGACAGTGATGATAGCGATGACAGCGACAACAACACAAGTGGATGAAGATCAAGAAGATTAAATGGAAATGGAAATAGAAATGGAAATTCCAATGATAATGAGTATGGTAGCAGAAATGCAAGAAGAATATTAAGAACATTAAATGGAAATATAAATTTGTATGGAAAAGAGAATAGACCATTCATATTTTGCTCTGGCAATGGGAGATCAAATGGCTTAACATGTATTTTCAATGCGCTGATAGAATTACGTTTTCAGGAAAATGCTTGTTTCAAAGTATTGCACGACTTTCAGGTGCTGCATAGACAACCTGAAGTATTGCACGACTTTCTTTGTTGCAATCTCCACCATTGTTACCACCTGTTGAATAAAGGACTCGCTGTCCACGCCACGACATTCACGTGTCCCTATTCTCGTCACCATTCTTGTCGTTTCCAATCCGTATTCTTGTAGCCGCCCATCGACGATCAGCTGCCCTGCAACGTTGTCCGTTCTGCTAACCATCATCCACCCCTCCACACCAATATGTTGTCTATGTTCAACCACTCCGTTGTCTGCGTCCACCACACCATTCTGTCAACTTACAGCACCGCTGTCTATGTTTGCGTCTATTTTCCCCTTGTTGTTACGACGGCTTTTGACACTGGGTCAATGGGCGTGGCCAGCCAGCCAACAGGTGTTAGCCACCGAATTCAATTAGTTTTTTTTTAAACTATAACTCTATTTAGTTTATATTTATTAAAAATATAAACTTATATTATAAATATATAATATTAGTTATATAAAAATTAAAAAAAAAAATTATTATTATATTATTATATATATATATATATAATATATATATATATATATATTATATATATAATATATGATTTAAAAAAACAAAAACAAAAAGAAATCAGTATTGAAAAAAAACATTATTTAAAAAAAATATAAAGTAAAATTATAGAGTTAAAAAATATAATATACTTATATATATATATGTGTGTGTGTGTGTGTGTGTGTGTGTGTGTGTGTGTATTGTGTGTGATATCAAGTTACAAAGAAAAAGGGGAAGACAACTTGGTACTCCGAAAATAGATTATTAGTGAAATTAACCTCTGCCTCCCAATCTTGAGACAACGACCACTACAAGGAAAATTGCCAGCAATATAGCTTGAGAACAAAGCTGCTAAAGGAGAAGGCTATGTTATGAATATTAATCATAACAATTAGATAAATAAAATAATAAAATATTAAATAATTAAATATTTTTAGGTTAAAAAGTCATTAAATTAAGTGAAAAAGAATGTTTAAAAGAATGCCCATTCATGAAAAGGTCACCTGCGAGGTTATAAAAGTAGCGGCCTTCATTGTAATCTTTATATCATCTTATATATATATATATATAAATTATTATATTAGATACTTGTGTTTATTTTTATATTAAAGCCTTCAAGCTACCAGTCTTCGTGTTTTAGTCTACAAGCTATCAGTTCCTGTGCTTCAGCATAAGTTTTTATGCTACAAAAGTTTATAAGTTTATAACACCTAAAAAAATTAATTCATGGACAGCAGTCAAATGAGGAATTTTCAAGTGAAAATCCTTACCTGGAAATGCAAACTAGCTTCCTTAGCCTCCTCTTGAAGATGCCAACTCCACTGACAACTACAAACTATCTCCAAAATAGCTTCAACTCAACTCCAAGATGACTACTCCAGCAAACACTCAACACTCTCCAAGCTCACAAAAAAACTCACAAACACTCATAAACACTCCAAATCAGATGTGTGAGACAAATGAGAGGGAGAGGTGCCTCTTAAAGGCTTGGAGAGGGTGCTTTTGGAGGGAAAGCACCCTTAGTTTCCCTCCAAACCCTTAAAAGACATTGAGGAATGCACTGACTCAGCTCACAATGGGCTTGATTGGTAACTAGCTGGTTTAGGACAGAACCGGCTGGTTTGATACAAACCGGTTGGTTCCGTCCTAAACTGGCTCAAACTGACCGGTTCTGTCCTAAACCGGCCAGTTTGATACAAACCAGCCAGTTCCGTCCTAAGCCGCCAATTAGGATTGGTTAGGTCACTTTTTTCCCCACAGAGCCTATCTAACCCAATTTTTTCACTGGAACCAGCCGGTTCCGTCCTAAACCGGACAATTAGGACTGATTAGGTCACCTTTTTCCCCACAAAGCCTTTCTAACCTGGTTTTTTCGCTGGTTCAAACTGGTGGACCTGCTAACTGATCGGTTAGACCGGTAACCGGTTAGCTAGGCCAATTTTTAAAACTATGACTAGATCTAGAGATAGAGTTACTAATGGCCATAATTAAACATTCCAAATTTCTGGCAATGAGCATAGAAATAACAGAGCCCTAACTTCATCATCAAAAATTACCCCTATAGAACTTAACTGATTGTTAACTATATTAAATTCATTTAAATGATCAGCAACAGATCCACCATCTGACATCTTCATATTAAATAAACACTTCATAAGAAATACCTTATTTGAGGCAGAGGGTTTTTCATATAGTTTGGCCAATGGCAACATTAAACTCTCTGTTGTCATTTCCTTTGAAATATTAAAGGCTATTGATGCCCCTATGCATAGTCGAATTGTTCTGAGTGCCTTTCTGTTGAAAATATCCCATTCTGTGTCTGTCATACTCGTCGGCTTCTTTTTCTTTCTGCTCAATGGTAGGTACATGTATTTCTGATACAGATAATCTTCCTTCTACATCTTCCATAGTTGGTAGTTTTGGCCATTAAATTTTTTGACCCTAAACCTACCATTTTCCGCGATTTCTCCCACTCGAACTAGGAACTCTTTTCTCCTGCGAGTTTATCAGCCAAATAGACCTTCAGCTTTAATACCAGTTGTTAGAAAATTATATATTACAGAGCAATGGAACACATAAAACAAGAGAGACACAAGTATACGTGGTTCACCCAATTTTGGCTACGTCCACGGAGAAACAGCGAGTCCTTCCTTTTTTATCCAACAAACTGAAGAGATACAACCTACAGCAGATCCGTTGTAATTCCCTCTTCGCTCTCACACAATCTCCTTTCTCTTTCTCACTCAGAATATAGATCTACATAGACGCAATACAATTCCCTCATATATAGCAAGGGGTTGCCTTCTAGGGCAAAAAACCCTAAATTAAACATAACTTCTATCGTCATATCTCTGCCTAATGAACGGCCCAGATTGACTATGAAATTACATCATTGCCCCCCACCCCTCCCCCCGCCCCTTGAACCCCCTTGGCGACGTACATTTTACGGGCGACGTTTCTGCCACATTACGAACTAGGGTCCAATGTGGTGATACCTCTAAATAAAGAAGATAATCAAGCTCCACACCCAACACTTTTTGCCTATTTATGGATTTTTCATGATTATTTTATTAATATTTTATTATTTTGACCTAAATATGACTTAATTTTACCATGTATTGGATATTTTAATCTTTTGGTGGTGTTCTAACCAGGTTAATAGTTGTTTGATGGATTTAATGATGTTTGAATCAAAACATATCATTTTGACCAAAGAGCATACTTTTATCACTTTTTCGGGCTCTATAAATTCATGAAAAATGAACACCCAGGAGCCTCTTTCAACTCTTTTCATACTCCTTGAATATGAAAGGATTACTGAGCACTTGTATTTTTTAACTCATTAAAGTAAACATTAGAGGAAATTTCAACCTAAAAGTGGCCTCCCAAGGAAAAATAACAAAATAATAGTTATAAATTTTGCAAGGAAAATAAGAAAACTATTTTTTTCATTATATTTTTGGCTTATCTCCTTTGGTTTTACTCAAATTTCAAGTGTCGACACTCGTTGGATGTGGAATTAAATTGTGCATCCAACGAGTACCCACTATGGATACTTTTGAGAAGCCCCACATTGATAAAAATTGAAGATACATTAAAAAAACATGTTCAACATGTTTTTTAATGTATCTTCATTTTTTTATTAGTATGGGCTTTCTAAAAAGTATTCATAATGGGTACTCATTGGCAAAAAAAAAAAAGAAAAAAAAATTATGCATCCAATGAGTTCTACCCTTGAAATTTGAGTAAACCTATAAGAATATAAGTCAAAAATACAATTAAAAAGTGTTTGTTTTTTTTTTCTTTTTAAAATTTTTTTTTTTTTTTTTTTTTTTTTTTTTCCTCCAAAATATTTACATGTACCTCTTTTTAAATTTTAAGGATTTTGATTGGTTTACATATTATTTACGTGAAAAATTCATGGGCACTTTTAGGCTAAAATTTCCTCTAATGTGAAAAGATGTCTACTCAGTATAAGTTTAACTCTTTCCAAAATGAGATAGACTATGTACGAAAAAGGAATACCTTAGTCGAACATGGCTAAGAGGTTCTCCTAAGTATCATTTTCTTCATTTTCAGACTCAAGGGACTATTTACGAAAAAGACTTAGGATTTTTCTTTTTTCACCTCTTTTTCAAACTCTTTAAATATAAAAAAGGATTCAAGTTAGACCTTCGTTGGACTTGTAAAAGCATCAAACAATGATGGACTCGTCGAACATTACGGGTTCGACAAAACCACTCCTTCTTAGGGCTCGTTAAATATACTCAGAGGGATCATCTAAATGATGAACTTATAGATAAATAATATGTTATCCTCCTCAAGCTTGTTAAAAAATAAAGAGGTACTGACAAGAAATGGTTGGGAAAATCGGGAAAACAGGGTACTCTACCTATTAACGGCAGTGAGTCACTCTTGAACATGACACTCTTTCACTTCATCTTCGTGGTTGTTGGGTTAGAAAATATTCTTTTCTTTTTGGTTCATCACATTGTATCAAAGCCTCCACATTCAGTTTTGGGTCAATACTGCCAACTTTATTCAATGTCACCAATATGTTCAAGAGAATTCATTCAGTTGATATTTGTTATGATACTCTTAAGCCTTCAATAATGTCTGTCATTCTTGAACTAATTTCACATCAGCATCATTATGTCTAAAATAATGATACCTGTTTTCTTTCGGTGATGGGAGATACATCAATGCCTTCCTGCGATATGTCACTTCTTGTTGACATCAGCTCATTATCTAGGGTGTTGACTTAAAAACTCCCTTTGGTACCTTGGGACTTGTATACATCAATGGAAAGTTTCCTCGCTCTTGGCGAGAGGTCTTCATCATTGGCCTTTGACCGAAAGATTCTGTTTGGTGTTCAACTTCAACTCATTCATTCACACCATACGGATTGTACTATGGTACCTTGAGAGCCATTAACATCATCGGCAGTTTGTCTTGCATCTATTAACGGCTTACATCATTAGGCAGTAATCATATGGTGTCTATCATGTTCAACTCCAACTCATCTATTTGCATGGTTACACTTGTACATTGCATGATCGAGTGGATGAGATGGAAGACCCTAGATCTAGTTCTATCCATCCGTGCTATGCTTTCAGGATTAATACAATATTACAAAGTATGATGACTATGATCACACGGACAATCATCCAATCATGGGTCCAAACTTTGTCATCAGTGGATGAGACTTCTTAATCATTTTACATGTAATGTTAGCTTATGTGTTGAGCATGGGTATGCCTCCCTCAGTAAATATATCATGATGTGTTAGTGTCAGTGTCTTCGCACTTCCATCGGTAATCAAATTACTCTTTTGCATGCATATTAGATGTCTCATTCGATCAGCTACATTCCATTAGGTCATGGATCAACTGATGGTGGTGGTTTCATGTCAGTTTCCCTCATGACATTCACCTACTGACCTGTTTACACATTTTTTTTTGGTCATTCACCATCATCCTGTTTCATTTCATGTATAACAAATAGTCCTAGGGTTTAGTTTCATTAGGTCTTAGGGTTTGTCAGTCATTCTCTAATAAAGAGGTCAGCAGGCACATGAGGAGGATAAAAATGTTCATAAAATCATAAGTTTACTTGTGATATGCTCAATAAATCTTTTTCACCTCAAAACTATGTTTTGAGGTGAAACAGAGTTTTTCCATTTTTGTAAAAATTTCATGTAATTTAATTGCTTCTATATGTAATAAGCACTCAGCAATTGTTCCTGGTCACCTTGCCAACTTTTTCCACTGCAAAAGCAAAAACATCAAGACATTAGTCCATCAAATTCCCAAGAAAAAGAGTCAGACTTCAAACTAAAAAACAAACTTTTTGAAAAAGTGACTAAGACTTTAGAAAAGTGGGTTTGCAATGAAGAAAAATTAAAGTGTATCATATATAAATCAAATTCATGCTAGCAAGTCATTCCATTGTGCAAAAAGACAAGTGGAGAGCCAAAATCACGTTTTGAGGGAAGATTGAGCAAAAGAGGAAGAAAACCCAAAATTTGAAGCAAGTTTGCCTGGCGCTGTGCATCAAATAGCTTTTCCCTGTGTAAAATTACACTGGCGATGCGCATCAGGCAAGCGCTGCACATTGGGCTCAATGCACTGCATATTGGCCAGGGAGGTTTCAAACTCACTCAAATTCATCTCAAATTCTCCCAAATGCTGCATTCACTTCCTACAAGTAAGTGTTTATATATCCTAAGCTGAAATAAGTCTTTTTCATGTTTTGTTCATGAGTTTTGCTTCCTAAAATCAAAACCCTAGCTTGCCTCCATACTCATTGCAAAAAACCAACATCATTGTAAAACCAACATCCTTTGCCCCTTTTTCCCAACTTCATTGCATTAAAACTACCCCTTGATTTTGTTTTCCCTTTCCCTATTTCCCTAAAAAACTAATCCCCTTTATTAAACCTTAAGTCCCTCCCACATCAAAACCCTAGTTCCCTAAATCCTTCCCTTCATTCCCCTACCCCACTTCATTATTATTGTTCCATTTACAAATCTCTTCATACTCATTTTCTTTGTCCTCACCCATTATCATTGTTCACCATATCATCACCCCATTATATCATAGAGGCAGGCATGGAAAGAAGCAGTGAATCAGATTTTGAAGAAGACATACTTAGTGATAGCTCAAGGGAAAGAAATGTGTAGTCCAGGAAGCCCCACAAAGGTGGGAAAATCATCAGGGAAGAACCTATCAGGATGAGTGAACTCCTTGCTTGCCCACTAGCCACCACATGTTTCAGATATCAGTCTTGTTTTGAGTTTTGTGAAATGGTTGAGAGGGTCAAATATCACCATGAGTTAGCAAGCCAGTTTGTGATAAACATGGATAACAATATGGTACATCTTGTTGGGGTAAACTTCACTCTTTCACCAACTATCATTACAGAGGCCACAAGAATTCCAGATGTAGGGGATAAGTGGAACAAAAGGAAAAATATTAGTAAGTAGCATTATGAGCCTTATATCAAGGCCAAGTACCATGGCAAACTCAGCAGGGTGTTTCCTTTTAAATTCTTGGAGGACCGGTATGTTCCACTCATGAAACTTATCACCAAATACTTTACATGTGAGGGTAGGTTCTCCAAAATTTATGCTTACCACATCAGATTGCTCATGCACTTCACCAGGGTCAAAATGATGAGCATCCCTTATTTCATATGCAAAAACATAGAGAGGATGACAGCGATTGCAAAAACAAAACCATATCCATAGTAGCTTAATAGCATTTATCATTTTTCTGTCATCAAAATTTTTGTTTTGCATCAGCTCACTCAGTTTGGAGTGCCATGGGAAAATTTCATTACCCATGAGCTCTTCAAAGGGCCTCAAATATTTTCAGATCCCCAAGAGGAAGGTGAACCTTCTGGGCAACAAGAGGAGCCTGAAAATAAAATGAAGGAGGATCATGTTCCTATGTTTTTCACCTATGAAAAAGGCACTAGGATGCTCTTGGTAGTTGCCAAGTGAGTACTATCTCCACAAGGGGTGGAAGGGGTCTCGTTTTCTTCACCAGACCACAGGAAAATGCTATTTTTATCAGGGATGAAAGGGGCTTTTCCTTCTTCTCCAGCTATACAGGTTGGCCCGCAGTCAAAGGGCAGAGATAAAAGAAAGCAAAAGATGCATGAAAAGAGCCCTCCTGAAGGGCAAGACAAAGAGTTTATTTTGATTAAGGAGGATGTCACTGATTTGGGCTCTCAAAGCTCAAGACTCAAGGACATGACTATCAAAGAGAAGGAGGCTGAAATTCAAGCCTTATCACTTAACCTTGAGAGTACCAAATGGATCATCAACTTTCTTGAGCAGGAAAACAAACAATTGACAGATAAGCAGACTATTATGGAACTACAGATGATTAGGGAAAATAGGAAAAAGGCAAAGAAAGCAAAGATTGAGATGA
>APFE031365380.1:23095-33394 GCA_000404065.3 Pinus taeda
AAAAATAATAAAATAATAAGAAAATAATAAAATAAGAGATAAATTTTGGAGGGAAAAGAATAAAACTATTTTATTTGCTTAATGTATTTGTGGCCTATCTCCTTATAGGTTTATTCAAATTTCAAGTGTAGACAGTCGTTGGATGCATAATTAAATTCTGCATCCAACGAGTACTCATGATGCATATTTTTGAGAAAGCCCACGTCTATTAAAATTGAAGATACATTAAAAAAATGTGTTTAACACACTTTTTTAATGTACCTTCAATTTTTTATCAATGTGGGTCTTCTCAAAAGTATGCATAATGGGTTCTCGTTGGATGCATAATTTAATTCTACATGCAATGAGTTTCTACACTTGAAATTTGAACGTAAACTTATAGGGATAAACCGCAATTTTTTTTTTTTTTTTTTTTTTTTTTTTTTTTTTTTTTTTTTTCCTCCAAAATATTTACATGTACCTCTTTTTAAATTTTAAGGATTTTGATTGGTTTACATATTATTTACGTGAAAAATTCATGGGCACTTTTAGGCTAAAATTTCCTCTAATGTGAAAAGATGTCTACTCAGTATAAGTTTAACTCTTTCCAAAATGAGATAGACTATGTACGAAAAAGGAATACCTTAGTCGAACATGGCTAAGAGGTTCTCCTAAGTATCATTTTCTTCATTTTCAGACTCAAGGGACTATTTACGAAAAAGACTTAGGATTTTTCTTTTTTCACCTCTTTTTCAAACTCTTTAAATATAAAAAAGGATTCAAGTTAGACCTTCGTTGGACTTGTAAAAGCATCAAACAATGATGGACTCGTCGAACATTACGGGTTCGACAAAACCACTCCTTCTTAGGGCTCGTTAAATATACTCAGAGGGATCATCTAAATGATGAACTTATAGATAAATAATATGTTATCCTCCTCAAGCTTGTTAAAAAATAAAGAGGTACTGACAAGAAATGGTTGGGAAAATCGGGAAAACAGGGTACTCTACCTATTAACGGCAGTGAGTCACTCTTGAACATGACACTCTTTCACTTCATCTTCGTGGTTGTTGGGTTAGAAAATATTCTTTTCTTTTTGGTTCATCACATTGTATCAAAGCCTCCACATTCAGTTTTGGGTCAATACTGCCAACTTTATTCAATGTCACCAATATGTTCAAGAGAATTCATTCAGTTGATATTTGTTATGATACTCTTAAGCCTTCAATAATGTCTGTCATTCTTGAACTAATTTCACATCAGCATCATTATGTCTAAAATAATGATACCTGTTTTCTTTCGGTGATGGGAGATACATCAATGCCTTCCTGCGATATGTCACTTCTTGTTGACATCAGCTCATTATCTAGGGTGTTGACTTAAAAACTCCCTTTGGTACCTTGGGACTTGTATACATCAATGGAAAGTTTCCTCGCTCTTGGCGAGAGGTCTTCATCATTGGCCTTTGACCGAAAGATTCTGTTTGGTGTTCAACTTCAACTCATTCATTCACACCATACGGATTGTACTATGGTACCTTGAGAGCCATTAACATCATCGGCAGTTTGTCTTGCATCTATTAACGGCTTACATCATTAGGCAGTAATCATATGGTGTCTATCATGTTCAACTCCAACTCATCTATTTGCATGGTTACACTTGTACATTGCATGATCGAGTGGATGAGATGGAAGACCCTAGATCTAGTTCTATCCATCCGTGCTATGCTTTCAGGATTAATACAATATTACAAAGTATGATGACTATGATCACACGGACAATCATCCAATCATGGGTCCAAACTTTGTCATCAGTGGATGAGACTTCTTAATCATTTTACATGTAATGTTAGCTTATGTGTTGAGCATGGGTATGCCTCCCTCAGTAAATATATCATGATGTGTTAGTGTCAGTGTCTTCGCACTTCCATCGGTAATCAAATTACTCTTTTGCATGCATATTAGATGTCTCATTCGATCAGCTACATTCCATTAGGTCATGGATCAACTGATGGTGGTGGTTTCATGTCAGTTTCCCTCATGACATTCACCTACTGACCTGTTTACACATTTTTTTTTGGTCATTCACCATCATCCTGTTTCATTTCATGTATAACAAATAGTCCTAGGGTTTAGTTTCATTAGGTCTTAGGGTTTGTCAGTCATTCTCTAATAAAGAGGTCAGCAGGCACATGAGGAGGATAAAAATGTTCATAAAATCATAAGTTTACTTGTGATATGCTCAATAAATCTTTTTCACCTCAAAACTATGTTTTGAGGTGAAACAGAGTTTTTCCATTTTTGTAAAAATTTCATGTAATTTAATTGCTTCTATATGTAATAAGCACTCAGCAATTGTTCCTGGTCACCTTGCCAACTTTTTCCACTGCAAAAGCAAAAACATCAAGACATTAGTCCATCAAATTCCCAAGAAAAAGAGTCAGACTTCAAACTAAAAAACAAACTTTTTGAAAAAGTGACTAAGACTTTAGAAAAGTGGGTTTGCAATGAAGAAAAATTAAAGTGTATCATATATAAATCAAATTCATGCTAGCAAGTCATTCCATTGTGCAAAAAGACAAGTGGAGAGCCAAAATCACGTTTTGAGGGAAGATTGAGCAAAAGAGGAAGAAAACCCAAAATTTGAAGCAAGTTTGCCTGGCGCTGTGCATCAAATAGCTTTTCCCTGTGTAAAATTACACTGGCGATGCGCATCAGGCAAGCGCTGCACATTGGGCTCAATGCACTGCATATTGGCCAGGGAGGTTTCAAACTCACTCAAATTCATCTCAAATTCTCCCAAATGCTGCATTCACTTCCTACAAGTAAGTGTTTATATATCCTAAGCTGAAATAAGTCTTTTTCATGTTTTGTTCATGAGTTTTGCTTCCTAAAATCAAAACCCTAGCTTGCCTCCATACTCATTGCAAAAAACCAACATCATTGTAAAACCAACATCCTTTGCCCCTTTTTCCCAACTTCATTGCATTAAAACTACCCCTTGATTTTGTTTTCCCTTTCCCTATTTCCCTAAAAAACTAATCCCCTTTATTAAACCTTAAGTCCCTCCCACATCAAAACCCTAGTTCCCTAAATCCTTCCCTTCATTCCCCTACCCCACTTCATTATTATTGTTCCATTTACAAATCTCTTCATACTCATTTTCTTTGTCCTCACCCATTATCATTGTTCACCATATCATCACCCCATTATATCATAGAGGCAGGCATGGAAAGAAGCAGTGAATCAGATTTTGAAGAAGACATACTTAGTGATAGCTCAAGGGAAAGAAATGTGTAGTCCAGGAAGCCCCACAAAGGTGGGAAAATCATCAGGGAAGAACCTATCAGGATGAGTGAACTCCTTGCTTGCCCACTAGCCACCACATGTTTCAGATATCAGTCTTGTTTTGAGTTTTGTGAAATGGTTGAGAGGGTCAAATATCACCATGAGTTAGCAAGCCAGTTTGTGATAAACATGGATAACAATATGGTACATCTTGTTGGGGTAAACTTCACTCTTTCACCAACTATCATTACAGAGGCCACAAGAATTCCAGATGTAGGGGATAAGTGGAACAAAAGGAAAAATATTAGTAAGTAGCATTATGAGCCTTATATCAAGGCCAAGTACCATGGCAAACTCAGCAGGGTGTTTCCTTTTAAATTCTTGGAGGACCGGTATGTTCCACTCATGAAACTTATCACCAAATACTTTACATGTGAGGGTAGGTTCTCCAAAATTTATGCTTACCACATCAGATTGCTCATGCACTTCACCAGGGTCAAAATGATGAGCATCCCTTATTTCATATGCAAAAACATAGAGAGGATGACAGCGATTGCAAAAACAAAACCATATCCATAGTAGCTTAATAGCATTTATCATTTTTCTGTCATCAAAATTTTTGTTTTGCATCAGCTCACTCAGTTTGGAGTGCCATGGGAAAATTTCATTACCCATGAGCTCTTCAAAGGGCCTCAAATATTTTCAGATCCCCAAGAGGAAGGTGAACCTTCTGGGCAACAAGAGGAGCCTGAAAATAAAATGAAGGAGGATCATGTTCCTATGTTTTTCACCTATGAAAAAGGCACTAGGATGCTCTTGGTAGTTGCCAAGTGAGTACTATCTCCACAAGGGGTGGAAGGGGTCTCGTTTTCTTCACCAGACCACAGGAAAATGCTATTTTTATCAGGGATGAAAGGGGCTTTTCCTTCTTCTCCAGCTATACAGGTTGGCCCGCAGTCAAAGGGCAGAGATAAAAGAAAGCAAAAGATGCATGAAAAGAGCCCTCCTGAAGGGCAAGACAAAGAGTTTATTTTGATTAAGGAGGATGTCACTGATTTGGGCTCTCAAAGCTCAAGACTCAAGGACATGACTATCAAAGAGAAGGAGGCTGAAATTCAAGCCTTATCACTTAACCTTGAGAGTACCAAATGGATCATCAACTTTCTTGAGCAGGAAAACAAACAATTGACAGATAAGCAGACTATTATGGAACTACAGATGATTAGGGAAAATAGGAAAAAGGCAAAGAAAGCAAAGATTGAGATGACCTCCCTTGAGCAAGAAATTGAGGATGATCCAGAGTCATGGTTAGAAAGGGTGAATATTCACCTTGAAAAGCTGTTTGAGAAAGCCAACAAAGAGAAGAATAAGATTTGCAAAACGAGGGTAAAGAGGCTAAAAGCTAAGTTAAGGAAAGCCTTGAGGGCCAAGAAAGAACATGATAAACTCAAAATCTTGGCTGAAGCTTCATTATCTTAGCAAAGCACTTAATGGCGTTGCCTCTTTCCAAATTTGAGGAAATTTTGGAAACTTCTTGTCTTTTTGCATTTTTGAAAATGAAAACACAAGAAATTTCAACTGATGCACTGTGCCACTGGCGCTGCGCATTGAAATGGCTCACTATTTTGCCAAATGGCTTGTAGTTTTGGATTCAACAAGAAAAAACAACCAAACCCAGAAAGTTTCATCAAATTTGGAGAAGATCTGGATCACCTAAAGGGCAAAAAAACCCAAAAAATGCCCTCTCTACCACTTTTTGGACCCATGGGAAGCAGTCTTAGAAGAATCCATTTTTGTAGGGACAATGGACTCAAAATTCAAAAATTCAAGTTATTCCAGAACTTGGACTCGTCAAGCTTTCCAACGAGCTATCCTGCACCTGATTTGGACTCCGGGAAGGCTTCCAAAATTGGCCTAGAAAAAGCGTTGTGCATTAAATGGATTTTGCCAATTTTGCCTGATTTTCCAGATTTTTCCTAGTTTTCTTGGGAGATCATTTTTTCCTCATTTCTTGGTAAATTTAAATGTGTTAAATGATGAATTCAATGTAAATATGGATGAAAATTACTTCATAGGGTAGATACATCAAGTTCCAAGTGTTTTTGAACTGTAATGAATTGGTTTCCTTAGTTTTAGAGGCAAGTTGTTCCACTGCCTATATTCCTGTTCTTAGTTTAGATATGGTTGAAACCACCCATTTTCTCATGGATTAGACCCTAATAGCTAGCTTGAGTAGTTTCCTTGCCTATGTCATATAATTTTTGATTCATTTGTAAAGGTTGGATTTTGGTAGAAGTGTTGGCTCCCATTGAACATTTGTATCAGCAGTTTGGCAAGGAATAAAACCAAGTTTCATAACTATTTTTGTGGGATTCTTGTGACAGTGAGTTTATATATTGTTTCTTCTTTGTAATGAGTATTTTCTGATGTTTTATATGTATCCACATCTCTCTCTTCTTCTAAACTAAATGAATCAAGGTGAATAGACAAAATACACTAATTTACAGTGCTTTGTCTTGGGAATGCATTTGGTTTTCAATGTTTTCACTGTTTGAAGAGGATTCATAGTTTCTTATGCCCTCCTCAACTCCTCAGTTGTCTTACTCTACCATCTCAATCCATTGCTAGTACATAAATCCTTGTCTACCTTGCCCCACAAAACATGACTGTATCCCTGAGTTGATTTCCCGTACCCAATCTGCCTTCTCCAATTGATCTAGCAACCAAAACTTAAAATCAAACCAGAAACCTTAATCTACTATACCTAGTCTAAAATCAGTATTCATTTCAGTGATCTCAAGCCCTATTTGCCAATATCCTAATTGAGATTGACAAGGAGAGAGCCTTCTCCCAACCTGGTAGGGGTAGCTACCAGGTTAAGCGTGGTTTGATGTCACCCTAGAATTGCCTGAGGTAGATCCAGGCTCTAACATAGTGGCGACCATACTGGGGAACATAGTTTTATGTTCCTCAACAAAATGTATCAAGTTCAGATTTGATTGTTGATGGTGGACAAGGATCAGACATAGGAAGGTTGAAATCATTCCCCCGGTGACTCCAAATCAGTTTCGAGATTAGATCCAAGGACTCCACTGGAGGATGAACCTGACCAGCAGAAACATGAAAGGACAATATGGAAATATCAGGTATTCAAGTTGGAATTTTATCCAAGACATTATGTTATTCGTTATAAATTATTTCTTCTCTTTTCCCGAGAATGTCAAGAAGGCTTTACAAAGTATATTGTATTCGAGAAAAGATCCTATATTTGCATTTGATTCTTTCCCTTTGAAAATTGTGGATACAAAATATGTGCATGACTTTGGTCTTGATCAAGAACCTTCTTCTGAATTTTATGATGATCTTCTTCAAACTGATGAGCCTCAAGAGGCAAACACTGATTCTACACCTTTTGTACATATTCCTATACCTTGTAGAATTCCAGATAGATACAAGTCTCTGATTTTACCTCCTATATCCCATGCTTTCCCTAAAAAGCATTACCTATATCTACCAAGATTTGATGGTGAATGTGACAACATCACTACTGAGAGACATGTACTGAATTTTGAGTTTTTTCTTGACTTTTTTGAAGTTGATGAAGAGGATGTCAATATTAGGATTTTTTCTCTTTCTTTGCAAGGTAAATTCAAGATTTGGTTCAAAACGTTGCCTGATGTGAGCATTTCCGATTTCCAAAAGTTTATCAAAGTTTTCCTTGACAAGTGGGTGGTCAAACAAAACCCTTTCTTGATTATAGAAGAGTATAACCAGCTGAAAAGATTGCCAGGAGAGACAGTACAACAGTTTTCTATCAGGTTTAACCAAGTCTATTTTTTGATGCCGGTTAATATAAGACCTCCTCCTAGATCTGCTCTCTTGCACGACCCAGATGCCTTTGATCTGGAAATGGAGTTTCAGATGAGAGAAAGGAACCTTGCAACACTTGAAGACATGCAAAATAGTGCAGTAGATGTAGAGGCTAATTTGTTGATCAGAAGGGCAAAGTTGAAGAAAGAAGAGATGAAGAACATAGATCCAAAGGAATTGACATCTTTAGAGGTAAAGCTCGACATTTTGGTAAGTGTAGTGGAAGAGATGATGCAAAGGATCAACACAAGGAATGAGTATAATGTTCAATACCATGGCTCACTGATTGAAGAGGAACAAGTTGTTGATTCAAAACATTTTCTTTATTATCCCAATTGTCATAGACCTGATAATCATTGTTTTATAGATCATCTTGGAGTAGAGAGATCTGTTGATATGACATGTATGCTTGATGATGTGTTTTTTACTGATGGTTTGCCTCAGTTTGATCAGTATGATGATGATTATGTCCTCCAAACATAAGCTAGTTTTGCAAATAAATCAGCAGTTGGTTTGTGGAAGGAGGAAGTCCACTTTAAGCAGCTCGAATACAGTGATTAGCTGATGCATATCAGCTATGGAAGTGAGGAGGAAAGTGAAACAAATTTTTAAGTAAGTGAAGGATCTTTGCCTTTTTGTTTTGCTTCATTTCAGATCAACAAAGACAACTTTCATTCAATCAGAAATCAACCGTCGATAAGTTTTGATCTAGACCATCTAAAGGGCAATGAGATCCTTGTTCAAGACTTCTCGTATCTAGATTTGCAGCCACTGAATGCCATTGATTGTCAAGTTGCAAATGATTGTCAAGTTGTAGATGAAGACTTGGAAGCTGGAACATATGATCAAATGATGCAAGATGATTCTATACCATTATGTTTCGAATCATTTCAGTTTTTGAAAGGAAATTTGCATAGTATATCTTCAATAAAGGATGAACAGACTATAGAAAAATCATGCCATCTCATTGGAACCAATCGAAAATGGGTTGCAACAGTCTTTTCAAGTTTTTCACGATCCAATAGCTGATGTGTTGGATGATGTCTGCAGTCAAAGTCCTTCTCCACTAGCTAATTGTGATATTGAAACAAGTATTGATACAAACTTGATCCGGTAGCCGATTTCTTTGTCATTTTCAGTAGGAGTCTCGTCACAAAGCATAGATGAAAGTTTGCATTCATGGTATGAGGAGGAGAAAAGTAATCCATCAGATAAGCTAAGTCCCAGTGCACATGAATTTCAAGATCCTTATGCAGTATTTTTGGAGTCGAATAGAGAATCCATATTATTCAATGGATCTGTTTACAAGTTTTCATGGAAGTTTCCTTTCAGTAGTTCTCTCTTCTTGTTCATAAGAAAGCGCTTGCGGAGAATTCAAACAGCTAGAATGATGCAGGAGCATGTGACTCAAAAGGGAAAAAATCTTTTGATTTATTCCAAAAATCAAAAAGAAAATCTACAGGCAAGGAGTGGGATCCTTTGCCTGTTGTTTCTATGTTTTTTAAGTTAAAAATTAGGAACTAGATAAGGAATAAAATCATGCCATCTTTTTCTAGTTAGATTTAGCATAAAGCAGGCTAGACTAGTTGTTAAAAAAAAAAACAAAGAAAAGCTCCAATTTGCTATGTAAGTCTACTTTTGTAATAATGCAACTATTGATATGAATAAAAGCAGAAACTGGCCGCCATGCTTGGCAGAGGAGGCGAGCTCAAGACTTTGATGAAGAACTCTCTCTCATTGTATGACAACCGAGTTTAATAGAATCTGCCAGCTCCACGAATTAGAGGAGGATTTTAATTTAGAGGGTATGTTGTTCAGTGTGTTGCGCTATTAAAGTTGAGATTGTGTATCCTTCAGGCGGTTAGAGGCAGAGTATAGGCGAGGTTCAGTAATACTTTTACCCTCATACAAATCGCTGCGTATTGTTTGTTTAGACAGCGTAAATTTAATTGATTGCTGTGGACCGATTCTATGACAGCGGCATGATTTCCTTGTAAATTTATAGGCTATGCGTATAACCTGTTAAGCTGCGCGTATTGGGCATAGGTCTCATGCTTGTGTATACCGTGGCACGATTCTGCCCTTTATAACTTACCGTGTGCATGAATTGTCAACACATACTGTGCAGAGGTGTATATATTTATGGTATGGTGCAATGTGAATCGTATGCGAAATCCTTTATGCATTGATATAGCTGTGCGCGTATTGATATATTTTACATTGATTCTATAGCTGGGTGTATTGCTGTGCGCATTTTTATATGTCACTATGGATTATATTATATTGTAATTTCCCATTATTATGTGTCGTGCGCATATGTATATGCTGGGTGCGTGGTAATATAATTATTGCAGGGTAGTTTCCTATACTCCTCATCCATAGCTGTGTGTACAGGTGATAATTGAATTCAATCTGGCTTAATTTGAGAGACTTATGAACTTTCACAAGGGAATGAAATTATTAGTTTAATGATTGATGATCTCAGAGGAAATCCAAGGGAGAGAGAGGCGGATATTGAAGATATTTCAATCAAATTGGAGAGACTATCATTAGAGCCAGCAAGCGGTCCATCATTAGTGGTGTCAGAGCCAGCCACTGACATAGAATTGAATCTTAGGAGCAGGAGAAGGATGGCTTTCAGAGTTGGAAGAGGACGAGGACGTGGTGGAAGAGGACGGCTTGTTGCAAACGCTGAAATAATGGAAAGCATAGAAGAGCTGCGAGCTAGATTGGATGCGTTAACCTCAGACAGGAACATAGATGACGGAGATGTCAGTGAGCCCGAAGTTGAAGCTACAGAGGAGGAAGCTGTAGAGGTTACTCCTGAGATGAGATTCTTTCAGTCAGTGTTGAAATCCATAGCCAGACCATGGAACCAATTAGTGCCGATCTACCAAGGAGGACTGAACCCAGAAGAATTGATCGACTGGATTAATAGCATGGAGAAATTCTTCGATTATGAAGAAACAGAAGATGAGAAAAAGGTAAAGTTTGTTGTCACCAAATTAAAAGGCCATGCAGCACTCTGGTGGGATGGTGTGCAGGTGGAAAGGAAGAGACTGGGTAAGCAGCCAATCAAGAATTGGAGCAGAATGGTCGCAAAGTTAAAAGGTAAGTTTTTGCCGAGTAATTATCAGCAAACATTGTTTAGACAAATGCAAAA